>JBBYHL010000007.1:2441385-2457210 GCA_038381835.1 Adansonia madagascariensis | reverse complement strand
CAACAATTTGGCCAGCTTCTTGTTATAAGATCGCGCATCTGAGTTTTGATCTTCCAGGCAATGGCGATTTGTTGGAAGCTCAAGTCTGGCTGTCATTTGAATAGGCAAACAACCAATTGGAGGTAGACCGACTACAACTATTTTCCGGCATCCGAGATCGTATAATTCCTATAAAATTCAAGAATAATTACCGCATAAATGAATACTATATACAATTTAACTGATCTTTCGTCAATATAGTATGGTTAAACAGACGTTCACGCATCTAATATAGTAAGACAGACATTAGAAAGCTCAAGTAAGTTCTATTTACCTTAACAAAGTCTTCTAATCTTTGTAACAGAAAACTTTGGTAGCCATTAGTGTCGAACTCCAATCGTCTTGTTGGTATATCAAAGAAATTGAAAATAAGGTCATTAGTTCCCGCACTGATAATCACCATAGACTTAGCAATTATGTTCTTGGCCTCTTTTCCTCCTACAATTCCCCTGAGCTTCGCTATGTAACTCCTGAAGAGCTCAACTTGCCTTGAAACCGGGATGACATTCGATAACAGAGTAGTTAAATCATCGTACCCTGATCCAGCAGAGGCAAAGCTAACACCTGTTCGAAGTTCATCATCCGATAGATTCGGGTCCAAGAAAGGAGGTACAGCCTCTTTGATCCCTAGAGAAGAGGCCACGAAGTCCGGAACAAGTTTGCCATCCGAAAACCTCCCTGTAGGAATGTGGCCTGGAAAGTTTATCCCATACGGGGGTATGTTACCTTTAAACAACGTCTTGATATAGTTATTGTTACCGGGATCGACGGTCGAATCACCAAAGATGATAATGGCAGGAAACTTCGGCTTCGTGGTGTTCGTTGAGGGCTTGATGCTGCCGGCGCTGCAAGTGGTAATCGAGATAGTCCAAACGAGTACTGAGACGATAACGAAGAGGTTGAAGGTTGCCATCTCTATCATCAACATGGAATTAACTTGGAATTAATGAGAAATAGTGAGAATACTCGGTGAGGGGATGACTTATTTATATATAAAATTTTTGGATATTCAATCCCACTTCTACTTGGAATTAGCTTAGACTTGCTGATGGGAATTCTATGGATTATAAAATTACTTGGTGATTGAATATATTTAAGAAGCAGAATCACTTAACGGGTAGAACTCCTTACTGAATTTGAATTCTTGTGACGAATTAATTTAGAAATAATTAAATAAACAAAGAAAACTATTACAGACACCACTTTTGACTCAAGTTTTGGAAGCTCAGAAACCAGGTAAATAACTATTTGAACCAACCAAATGGAGAACATGAAAATAAAACAGCACAAAGTGCATCCTTTTTTAGTGCATTATCAAACCAAGTTGGAGCTTCAAAACATGTCGATGTATACTATATTTAGAAGCCAGTTTGATCTCCGTCGATATTGATAGATGATTAGCTGAATATGTTCTAGAGTCAAGTAATTAACATCAATGGAACTTAATCTAGATTTGGTGCTTGGTGTCAAGCAATGCAACCACTCAGTTAACAGCAGAAGAATATAATAGAACTGGTAAATTTGTGTATCCTTGTCATATTCGTGTATTTTATATTACAGTTGTATTTATAGTATTTTGATACGTTAACAATTTATATATATATATATTTTAAGATATTTATTTATTCGTATTTAGTATGTATTATTTTTTTATGCAGTGACGTGTTAGTAAGTATTAATCAATGTAACTGCGGGTAAAATAGATATAGATATTGGTATTTATTTTATTTGATTTGATTTGGTATACCAAGAAAGGAAATCTAAAAAAAAAATGTGGGAAAAGATGAATTTTGGGCCTCTACTTTCTTTAAAAGAAGAATAGGAAAAAAAATAGGCCACTAAACAATGCATAATTTGCCCATTTTCAAGCATTACATATATACTTATTTTGAGAGATATAGGGATATATATATATATACACACACAGACAAACACATATACATATATACGAGCTTAAATTAGATGCTTTACCTAATAATTGTTTGATTGTCGCTACTATTATATTTGTCTTTTGAATGATGTACATTTATTTATCAAATGCATAAAATAGTCACCAAAGATTCAGATTGAATATTCTAAGAAGCCTTTTATAAAAGTTTATACATCCAATATAAAAGTTTAGCTCCTTTCAAACACTCATGACGTAAACAAGCATGAGATATGGCCATTTAAGTATCTTACTAATAAATGAAAAAAAAAAAAAACATATGCACATCATATCCAATACTCACGCGAGCAACCTTAGATTAACTACATTCAATATCAACCAAAACTTTATTCTATCACATATAACAATATTCCCATATCCATTAAAACTTGTTAAATTTTGTATTCCACGATCTCTTATTCAAATTAAGCTCTTTCACATTTTATTAATTGATTTAAAGTTGAATGTTGAATATAATATCAAAATCCGAGTTGTGTTCAATCCTTCCTACCAAACCTTCTTAAATTTTAGTGAATGCCTAAGAAAAATTAAAGTGATGTTATTCCACGTATGTTACAGTTTGAATTTCAATTATCTTATATTCACGTTAAATCTCTCTTGCTATTGCTAGTTGATTTTAAATCGGAAGCTTAAAACATAGTTTAGCAAAACATCACTCAATTAAAAAGCATAAACACGCTCCACTTTGCAGCAAAGGAAAGATTGATCCTCAAACCACTAATTAAACAATCCAAGAACATCAAGTAAAACATAAAGCAAGTAAACATATGCCAGAGAAACATCTAATAAAGTCGAGCAAAATTTGGTTTTGCAGTGACAAATGACAGACGGGACTCAAAAAAGAAAAAGATACTAAAAGTCATCTTAAACCCTAAATCCCTTGCTGTTCCTTCTTCCCCTAGCCCTTTCGAACTTCCTTCCCTTTGAGCGCACATATGGCTTAGTGTGACTGTGAGGCACACCAGGAGCCGGACCAAAGTGTTTAACTGCTTCACGGGCATTCTTCGGACCTCTGAGGAGAACCTGCAATTCAACCCAAAGTACCTCTTTAAGAAATCTAGACACAACATTTCTTCTTTCGGAAGCACAAAACATTTGCAGAAGAAAGCAGAAAAATCAGCTTTAAGGCAAGCTAGACTAACGGACTTCACTTCCGGTAGAAAGTTAAATAAGAAAACATTTGATGAGCTACAAATTATAGAGCAGAACATATTTCATTTCCAGTCAATGGTTACCAATTTCCCAGTTTGTATAAACAAAAGATGGAGAAAGTTCAACACTTTACAATTATCTTTCAAATGAAGAACGAATAAAATCATTGGCTTAGTATCGAATAAAGAGTTAGATGAAGTAAATTAACAGAATCATAATATCCAATGAAGAATCAATATCCTCACAATTAACTTTCACACTACATTCACATTGCAAAGGGATAAGTTTTCAGCATATTATGTTCTCCAGACATCATTGCTCTTCAAGTGTTACATGAAAGTGACATCAGCATTTTCAATTCCAAAGTAGAAAATGGAAGTTTTGATAAAAACAGAATCAAACGCGAACAGAAATCAATAACAAACTCACACAAACAACATACATACATTTGAGGGGGAAAAAAAGCATCAAAGACTAACGAATGCCGGAAAAATGGCATACCGTGTTCTGACCCAAAGGTGCCCTCAAAGCAAGCTGATCAAAAGTCAAGCATTCTCCACCAGCCTTCTCAATCCTAGCTCTAGCAGTCTCAGTAAACCTAAGAGCAGTAACCTTCAGAGCTGGAACCTCATAAACCCTTATATCATCTGTCACTGTCCCCACTATTACAGCAATCTTATCCTCCTACCATTTATATATATATAGATCCATATAAAAGCATTAAATCGAACACTAACAACAATATAAAGATCCTAAAATAAAATCCCAGAAATATTTCATAATATAAATCAATAAATACCTTTACTTTCATGAACTGAATAAGCCTAGAGAGAGATAGTGGTGGCTTGTTAATTTTGCTCATAAACAAGCGCTTCAATATCACAGCATTGAATTTGCTCCCAGTTCTTCTTACGAGGAAACGATAAAGCTATAACCCAAAACAAAAATCAGATCATTTATTCAAAAAAAAAAAAAAAGACATTTTTATGCAGAAGATTGAAGATAAAGGTGAGACCTTGACGAGGAGTTTGAGGTAAATATCATCGGATTTGGGAGCTGTCCTTTTGGTCTTCTTACTCTTACCTCCGGCAACTAAATCGATCCCCTGATAATACAAGACAAACAAATAAATCAAAGACAATAAATGTTAGAACTTTTTGTTGTTTTTAAGAAAAAGAAGAGTTCGGGAAAAGAGGGGAACAGACCATTGCTGAAGCTTCCTTGGCGGCGATGAAGTAAACGAGGCGCCACGACTGATGAGATATACGCAAATGAAAGAGAAGAGTTAGGGCTTTGAAGGGCCTTTTATTGTTGTGAAGTTGGAGTCTGTTTCGGTGCGGTTGGGTTCATTAGTTTTGATGGTGGTTCCTTTTTTCATCCCTACACGTGGAACCGAAAGAGTTGATTGATCGATGGGCTGCCTTCTTGAGAGGGGTCCAAACGACTGGGTTTCCTGATCCACCCTAATTATTGTATGAATTTAAGCCTTGAATTGTTTTCATTAATTTAAAAAAAAAATAAGATCAAATCCATTAAATTCTATATAAGAAATCAAAATATTTGAGTTCAAATTAATATATTCGGTTCAATTAAGTATATCAATTTAAATTTTGTTTTGGGCTTATAAAATTAATAAAATTATATGGTATAATTATGCTACAGGTAAGATAATTGAGTTCCAACCTCATAGGAAAGGGAAAGAGCTTGCCAGTGGTATTTATCTAATTGCTTTATATATATATATATATATATATATATATATATATATATATTAAGAATGAATAAAAAATTTATATATTTAAAAAATTATTAAAAAATTAAAATATATATCAATACGTTTAAATATATATTAAATATAAATGTTATGGATGAATATTTAAATTAATAGATTATAGTATTCAAGTATCTGTTCCTTAATAGCTTCGCAAAGTTTCCAACTGTAAATTTACCTTATTTAGTATTTTTTTTTATTTTTAATTTTTTTCAAATCTGCTAACTTGGGCTGCTCTGATTTTTTGCTTTGTATCAACCCCAAGTGCCTTTGCCCTTTGAAAGTTTCAAACTTGTTGGCCATTTTGAATTCTTTTCTTGGCATTTGGCATAGATGAAAAAGCTTAGAGATATAAATATAGATTGAGAGAGTGTGTGTGAGAGAGAGAGAGAGAGAGAAGATTCATGAAAGAAAATGACAACCAACATCCATGAATTACTCTAAATATCTCCTGTCATTCATTTGATCCACTTCTTTCCTGTTTGTAAAGGTTGGTTCTTTGATCCTTTACATAAATTTCCATTTGTTTTTATTTTGGGCTTCTTTCTTTTTGACCTTAGTTGTCTCTCTTTTTGGCCTCTTGATTTTGCTCATTTCAAAATTCAAACGATACCCTTTTTGAAGAGAATTGAGTTGAATTGGAGTATCTATTGTTTTTGCAAAGAAATTTATTGTTTGGGGTGAATAACTTGAAGGAGGAAATGATGATGATGACAATGGAAGGAATGATGGAAAAGGGAGTTTTGGATGACATAATAACAAGGTTGTTGGAAGGTAAAGGAGGGAAGCAAGTTCAGCTTTCTGAAGGAGAGATCCGTCAACTTTGTATTAATTCTCGTCAAATCTTCCTTTCACAGCCTAATCTGCTTCAGATTACTGCTCCCATCAGAATCTGTGGTCATCTCTCTCTCTCTCTCTCTCTCTCTCTCTCTCTCTCTCTCTCTCTCTTTTCCATTGAATTATGAAATTTCAAAAAGCTTTTTATTTTTGTCTATTTCTTATCGTTTGAGATGGCATCAATTTTTGAATTGGAATTTGGAATTGTGTTTTTCTTTTTCCTTTTCATTTTGGATAAGGCTTTGTTTCTAAACAGATTGTTTTGAAAAAGCTGTTCAAATGATTGTAGTTTAGCATATGAGGTGGCTGAATGAGACAATTTTTATCTATTACTCATATTTTAAGTGTATGCATCATATGTGGGTATATTCAATATTTTCTTATGTTTTCATATATGAAAGATCTTTAAAGAGTTTTATCTTTATATTTATATTTTGATATACATTAGACACAAGTGTTGGGTATAAATATTTTAAGAAAATAAAAAGTCATAGTAACATAAGATATTTGAAGTATTAATGTCTAATACGCATGTCCGATGCATATCTGGATATGGTTATAGAGATATGACCCTCAAGTACCTTCCAAATATATGAAAAATTTTAGAAAAAAATTAAATATACCTACATCATATGCATGTTAATATCCAAAACTCATACCTGAATTTGAATATCATAGGTCCAAACATTTATTGATCATGCATGAGCAAAACAAATGCCTATTATAGCACAAGCCTAAGTAAAGTGCATTTGAGCTGGAAATTCTAACATTATGGACCTTTTACAGGGGATATACACGGACAATACCAAGATCTCCTCAGGCTTTTCGAGTATGGTGGCTACCCTCCTGATGCGAACTACTTGTTCCTGGGGGATTATGTAGATCGAGGCAAGCAAAGTTTGGAGACAATATGCTTGCTTTTGGCCTACAAAATAAGATATCCTGACAGGATTTATCTCCTTAGGGGAAACCATGAGGATGCAAAGATCAATCGGGTTTACGGGTTTTACGATGAATGTAAAAGGAGATTCAACATCAGGCTTTGGAAAATATTTACAGACTGCTTCAACAGTTTGCCTGTGGCTGCACTCATCGATGAGAAGATACTTTGTATGCATGGAGGGTTGTCTCCGGAGTTGGAAAATTTGGATCAAATAAAGGAAATTCAAAGGCCAACGGAAGTTCCTGATAATGGTCTTCTTTGCGATCTACTCTGGTCGGATCCTGATCCAAAGGTTGAGGGCTGGGCGGATAGCGATCGAGGAGTTTCGTGTACTTTTGGTGCTGATGTTGTTGCTGAATTCTTGGATAAGAATGACCTTGATCTTATTTGCCGAGGTCATCAGGTATGCCAGTTTCTTTTGAGCCAAGATGAATGATGATTATGAATGTACGTCTTTAAGTTGTATAAGTATGCAATAAAGGAACTCTTATCAGCATTTTATCCAATGCCAAATCTCGCCATCATATAGGTTTAAATTAGGATAAGAACCAGTTTGGACCTATGTTCAATATATGTTCAATACATTTCCGGACATTGGGATGTGATACCTTAAGGAACCTCTAAATACATAGAAAAACTTTTAAAAAAAATGAACATATTCGTGTCAGATAGATACCCGTTTATCTTGTTTGCATATTTAACAAAAAATGAGTGTCACACGTCTATGTTGCTGTGACTTTTTATTTTTTATTTTTTGAAGTATCCATATTTGACAAATATACCGACATGACCCTCCAATATCCCGTGCCTGACACTCACACCCGAGTCCAAGAAACATAGCCATGTATATCGTGTTTGCATATTTATGGTTGGTGGTTGGTGACTACCTTCGACCAATATCACCAATGGGGTCCAAGTTGTGAATTGCAGGTTGTAGAGGATGGCTACGAGTTTTTCGCTAACCGGAGATTAGTAACAGTTTTTTCTGCTCCAAACTATGGTGGGGAGTTTGACAATGCCGGTGCTCTGTTGAGTGTTGATGAAGCTCTTGTCTGCTCTTTTCAGATATTGAAACCAGCTGATAATGCGCCGTCACCAAGCAGTTCTAACAAGTTGCCACTGAAGAAGGTAAATCATCATATCTTGGTTTTTTAGAAGAAAACCGAATTGATCAAATCTCCGAAAAAAAAACATTCACCTTTTAACTATTTGCATGATGGAAATCTGATTCCCTTTGTTGAATCTTTGTTTCTCCAACAGCCGCCAAAGATTTGGAAGATCTGATGTATCTTTGTTCTCAATTAGAACAACAGTTTTGATCAACCCAACGAACACGAGCAAAGGGCTTTTACGAAGGAAACTTTACAGGATATTGATGCTTGTTGGTTAATTTTATTGCTAGGAAATTTTCCGGAAATCTGTAAATCAACCACCCCATTTTTTCTTTTTTGTGCAGTAACAAAAAGTTTTTTTCATTCATTACATTTTTGTCTACTAAGTTAATCTCCGAGCAGGCATGGATCTGCCTTGATTTCTGTTGAATATGTTTGTACATCAGCTATTTTCTGGTTTAGGAACATGTTTTTTTCATTCTCATAAACTCGAATTTTTGCTTAACATTCACGACCTTGCCCGAATCATGCGGACCAAATTGATTCAAAAAAGACAGATTCCAACATGTAATTCCATGAATATTTGTCGAAAACTGCATTAGCGACCAGCAACAACAGCTTACCTGTTTTACCTTTAGCACGCTATGGGATCCAACATCGAACTCCATTATAATGCTGGCTCCCCAGAAACACACGCATATATATATATATATATATACACACATATATATATATATAAGCGCACAGAACAGTTTGAAGAAAATCATGAGCAAGAGAAATCCGATATTGAAGTCTTATTCTAACACAAACCAAACTTTAACTCAGTTTATTCATAGAATTTGAAATTAAAATTTCAACATACGCAATTTTTTTTTTTATTTTTAGATTCGAGTTGAGGAAAAGGTAAACCATACAAGCTCTTTATACAAGTAGGAAAATACGTTCGTACGCTACCATATCTACATAGTTTTACAGCTACTTTCAGCTCCATCTAACATATTATACCACGACAGTCCTAGCCCGAAAGGAGTACAGATGCAAAACAGTACCAAACTCTGCTTTAACATTGCATAAAAACTTAAAGCTGTAAAGACGTAGAAACTAGCATTCGGTTTGTCGCCGAATAAGGTGCTGGCGGAGAAGAGGCTCATATCTCACACGTCGTAAGGAGGACGAGGGCTCCTTGGTCCAACCTCGTTGGTCTTCTCGTATGCATCCGATGTTGACCTTCTCCGTAACCGAAACGACTCTCTCCCCCCTATTACTTCATATTAGAAACTTTACTCGATTATATATATGTGTGTGTATATAATATCAGTATACACACGAAATTACAAATACAAATTAAGTTGAATACAATATACAATTTCATGACCTTAGAGATAGATTTATTTGTAAAACTCATTTAATTGTTCATTATATTATTAAAATATTATTTTTATATCAATGTTTATATATTTTTAAGATTAAATTTAAATAAACACTATAAGTTTTATTATTAAATAATAAATTCAAGACACATAAAAACTTTATCCGAAGTCCTATTTGCTCTACCCAACCCCAGAAGATTTGTTGTAATTGCAAACAAGTTTTGATCACGTCGTGTTTATTATAAATATGAAATCATGAATATTATCATGACCAATTACGTAAAACAACGATCACAACAACATCACATTGCAATCATCATTTACATCCATGCCCAACCCTTAAGACAACTCTACTTAACTTGAACTGATGATAATTAACTAATGCAATTATGGGATGGTTGGGTTGCATAGGATTAGGAACGTATAAATTCAATTTTATTTTTACTAACGAATGTATTAAAGTATTCTTTAAGATAATCATAGAAAATATCTTAAAAAATATCTTAAACACATTAATGAAAATACGTAAAAAGTTAAAATTCAATTAAAAAAAAAGGGAAAATACATAAAACACAGGAAAGGATGAAAACCCAAGTTCGAGACCTCACTAAATTTAAGGCCAAATGCATCCAAAAAGACCAAAAACTTCAATAATTATACAACAACGACATCTCACATCAAAGAAATGCTGCGACAAAAATTTCCCCACATAAAATAAAACCTTAACATCAATATATGTTTGATTGTTGTGATATTATACCCTCACACATTAAATAATCTTTAACCTAAATGGACCAAACTAGGGCAGATATATTTCCCTTCAACTTTATTAAATTCATGCATTATTTGTACGTCAACGAGGACATTATAGTCATATTCCTAACTCATACAAACATACATACACATGCTCAAATTTTTTCAAACCTTTTACCAAGCCTGGCTGATATTTTATATTAATATTTATATATATATTTTATATTTAAATTTAAATTTAAATATATTTTATTATTAATAATGTGAATCAAATTAATCCGAATTTGTATAAAAATTTTTAAAATATGACCTCATCTCGTAATTCATATATTTATCTTATGATTATATATATTACCGTGATTATATTTAATATATTTTATATTTATATTAATTTTAATATATCAATAATTTATATTATATAAATTTTAAAATATATCATATTTTAATTATTTTTTATATATTTTATATTTAAAATTAGCTACTTCGTTCATGCGAGGGGGAGTGACTAAGTCGACCTTTTGAATAAGTCTTCCATTATCTTTATCCGTTTAGGAAACGTACAAAGTTATGAAATGACATAACTACCCTCTTAAAGGCCACCTATCTAAAAAAAAAAATTATGTTGGAAAGAACTACCCTTCAATAGTTCACCTCTAGAAACCTCCCTAGTCCAGCTTTCCAGGGAAAACAATTTTGGATTTAAAAAATAAATCAGGGACAAATTCGACAATCAGAGGGGAAAAATATATATTACCAGAAAAAGGAGGTACCGGAGGAGTCGAGCCGGACGGCGAAGCCGGAGTCGATACGCTCTGGTAACGCGGCGATTTTGCTATCATAATAGTACGTGTCACTCTCGTCCCTTCCTCCGACGTTTCATCACCGTACGATCTCGCAATCCCGCCATCAGATTCTGATCATTAGATCGACCAACCAAATTTAAAAAAAAAAAAAAAGGACGAAATGTCAAATAGTATAATCCTAAACGGCTGACAAAAACAATATAGTTCCATTTCGTAACAAATTTTTTTCTTTATTGGTAGCTGTTTGGCAGTTGAATTTAACACTTTCAATGGTGAAATTTTTGATTACTTCTACTGAGATATTGTAGCTTTATATATGGCTATAAAGTAGCAAAATGTATCGCCGCCACCGTCGACGTAAAATAGGAAGTGTGTGGGGAGGGGGAAGGGGTGGCCTAGCCGTACCCTTGGCGGAGTTAGGCCGGAGAGTGAAAGATGAATGCTTTCGGAGCTTGCCAAGGCCGTTATCGGGTGGAGGACCCGCAACAGTGTCGTCCCACAACTGATCAAGTAGCCCCATAATGATCGGAAACTAAGCAGGAGATCGTCGTCTTTGTTTAGAAAAAAAAAAAATAAAACTCGATAGCCAGGAACCAGTGGAGGGCGACGAAGATACTTAACGACGAAATGGGGGTGGAGTTAACAAGTTAGGATAAATCTAGACCGTTGATACAGATCTGACAAGGGGCACGTAAGTTGGGGATAAGATCAGCTGTGACACGTGGGGACCAAAAAAACTCGGAGATCTTAGGAGTAGGGTATGTCATGTGACTAGGTTATCATTTTATGACTTGCAAAATCGAAAATACCCTTTGCTTTATCCAGTTGGATCGTAAATGGTCAGACAGTTGGCGGAAATTTAGACAATGACATCCCTAGACCCTCCCTAGCCGCCTTTGTCCTTTTTATATTTTATAAATTTGATAATTATATATTTACGTAATATTTATATATTTTATTATATTATAATTATATTTAAATTTTTTTATATTTATTTTAATTTTTATATATTTATAATTTATATTAAATAGATATTAATAATGTATTCATGTTATATTATATTTTTTAATTTTATATATATTATATTTATATAATAATATTAAATATTATTAAATATAATATTTTATTATATATAATAAAATCTTAAGATGATAATTAACCTCACTATTATTATTGTTATTATAGAGCTTATATTATTATTAGTCAAGTTTAATTAATACGGTGATTATTATCATCATACTAATTTATTGGTATTGGACTCAGAAAAGGAGAGCATGCTCCCCAAATTCATTGTTTTAAGAAGATTTTGAAGGGCAAAAATTAGGGTGACTTTTGCTTAGACAAATAATTAAAAAAATTAGGGTTTCCAATTCGATTTTTCTTTAATTTCTTCCTAATTGTCTGAAACTAATAATTATCTTGAAATAATTCAAAAGTTTTTTTAAATTTTTCCTAAGTTTTGCTTTTTTTTTTTTTTCATATGCTTAGGGATGCTTGGAAGACCATGCATTTTTAAACGTTCGTAACTATATTTAAATATACTCAAAATTTTAATTTTTCTTAAAAAAAATCGAGTCGTGTCTTCATTTTAACTCCTCTCAAACTCAAACTCTAATTGCTGCATTAATACATTAACTGCAGAGTTTGATGATTAATCACTGTTTTTTAAGAGAGAGATCAAAATTTTTTCAATTCAATCGTAAACGAACTCAATCCATATGTTCAAATCCTTCAAACAATGAAATACAAATATCTCTTCTTGAAAGATTCTGACAAAGGCAGAGTAGAACAATTGCAAGTAATTAAACGTATTGAGTGTTCTCAAGCAATCATGATAATTTCATTGACATGGTCCATCGAAATAGATAGGACCTCCAAACAGGTCAAATTATTTACCAAGTCAATTATCGACTTAAAGCCTTTTTATCTTTTCCTTCATTTGTTGATGCCTTGATGGGGCAGTGTCACATAATTTACAAAAGATTAATTTAATCAATCACTTTCATTTAATTTAATATTTAATTTGAGGTTCAAAAGTCAAAAACCAAACTTTCTTAGATATACTAATGCTTGGTAATGAAAGGAAAAAAGTTTAACCTATGAATTAAATAGTGAAACTGGCCCTTCCATTTACCATTTGGCTAAAAATTCAATCAACCAATTTGACCATCAATATCTAATACACTTGATATTAAAAAAAAATGATAGTGATGAATAGAAAACTCTTGTTTTTCTGTAAATCCTCAGGGTACAAACTTTATTTCCATCCACTACAAGCCCCACATGTATTATGTCATGTAAATAAGGAAAAACAGTTGAAAAGAATTGTGATGAAAATGGGGGCAAAATTAATTAAAGAGTCATCTTACTCCTTGTGTGAGTATGGAAGGAACTTTGCATATGGATCAGCTTTCGGCTTGTTCCTATGATCGTAGTATTCAACTACAGCAGCACCGGCTAATGCAGCCAATGTAAGGGCTTGTGCGTGCAACCTGAATCAAAGGCGGAGTGCAATGAGTAACCGATGAGGCATAGTAAGTAAAGCAAGGTGTAGACATCAAAAGGCACCGAAAGCTCAGAAAGACAAAATGAGAGTCTGGGTTGAAAAAGAAAGATTATGCTAACATTTATTTTTGTGATACATACAAATTAAATGCATCCCTAAAAGAAGCTATCATAATAAGCAACATGAAGATGCAAAAGAAAGATTAAAGCATGGTTTAAAGGTGTATCAATCTTGCACATGTGCAAAAACAGAACTATTTTTGGAGCCCCTTCAAGCACCTGCCCCCTCTTTCGACCATTTATGCAAAAATTAATTTTTGCAATATATAAAAAACAAATGCGCCCTCAAAAGAAGCTATCATAGTAAGCAACATGAAGATGCAAAAGTAGAGTAAAGCATGGTTTAAAGAGATATCAATCTTGCGTGCGTACAAAGACAAGACTACTATGTTCGTAGCCCCTTCTCATACCAGCGCTGCCAGAATCCACCTCTTAAGGGCGTTGGGTGAACCATTTGGGCTAGAACTTGTCTCATACCAAATTCATATCTTGCAACCACTATGGAAGGAACAACAATCAACTGAGTGCCAAAACATAGCATAATTTGCATCACCTACAATAGGTGGTGGATATATTTGCCCCATATAAACAAAACCAACAACTAAAAACACTAGTAATCAAACCGTTTACGACCCAACATCAAGAGGAATAGAAGGATGCTTATGAAGCCCTAAAAATTATCAAGCAGGCAAGATAAAAGCAAAATTGCAATAGAAAATTTCAATTTTTTCATAACATTAACCTGATTTCAAGCTTCCAGAGAACAAAATTTCATTACCTTCTAATACCCTTTTGCATGAATCCAACAAAAGGCATATAAATGAATTAAAATGTAGACATGTTTGCCTCATGTAATAGAAACCAGCAGCTAGAAACACTAATTCGTCAAACCATTTATGATCCAAGGGATGCTTTGAAGCCTTATAAAATCATCAAACACGCAGCACAAAAGCACACTTCTAATAGAAAATTTCAATTTTTTTCATAACATTAACCTGATTCCAAGCTTCCAGAGAACAAAATTTCATTACTTTCTGATACCCTTTTCCATGAACCAAACGAAAGATATATAAATGAATCAAAATTTCAATAACCCAAAAAAATAAAATTAAAATTACATGGAAAAAAAAAAGCTAAAAGATTTACCTAGCGTGAATGATCTTAACACTGGTTTTCATGTTAGGCTGAGACCAATTGTAAGCAATCGAACCCGCAATACCGCTAAGCCACAAACAACCTTTTGTTCGAAACAAATCAAAGTAAAAAAAAAGAACGAAAAGATTAAGATCCTAACAAAAGAAACTCATGATGTTTTTTCTCCTAAAGAAAGTGAAAATTGAAAAAGGAAATAATTACCAACAGTTCTAAGCTTGTGATCAACAACCCATTCCCTTACGGATTCAAACTTGCTCTTAGATTCCGCCATTGAATTTTTGTGGAGAGAAAAATAAGCCTCTTCGACAGACACAGAAAATTAAGGAGAGAAATAATTAAAAACCCTCTCTTTATTTCATTTTATATGTATAGGAAAGAAAAGACAAATCAAAATTGGCGACCACAGAAAGAGAAAACTGTGGGCGGTGGCAGATCTACCGCGTAAGAAAACATTGACTAGTTTTCCGCCACGTGGGAATTTTGCTAAATTAATTACTTCAAATTTTTTATTTTATTATTTTTTTTAGTTCCTTAATTAAATTAAGAAAATATAAACAGAATTATGCTTTAAAAATAGGAAAGGTTTGGGTTAATTTAGATTTTAAAACCATATATATATATGTTATTAATAAAATAAGATAGATATTGATTATGTAAGTTTTACTAATAAAAATGCCACGTGAATATTCTATTTATATGATATTTAAATTAAATAAAAATTATTTGCACCATAAAAATTAAATAATAAAATTAGAAGAAATTCAAATATATTATTATTCATGTGGAGTAATTATTTAAATAAAATATATTCAAATAAATTTAACCAATCAAATTTATCAAAATTTAAATAAATAATTTATCAAAATTATTTAAATAAAATTTATCCGAATAAAATTAACCAATCAACTTTACCAAAATAATTATTTAAATAAAATTTATTTAAATAAATTTAGCCAATCAACTTTATCAAAATTTAAATAAATAAATAAATGATTTATCAAAATTATTTAAATAAATTTTATCAAAATAAAATTAACCAATCAACTTTATCAAAATAATTATTTAAATAAAATTTATTCAAATAAATTTAACTAATAAACTTTATCAAAATTTAAATAAATAAATTATTTATCAAATTTATTTAAATAAAATTTATCCAAATTAGTCTTATGATTAAAACTTTTTGATAAAGTTAGTCAAATCGTAATCCTAGCCTTCCAACCCTATTAAGATGAGTTGCAATTGTCATGCTTATTAGTAGGTGTTTAAATATAATAAATAAATTAGCAAAAGGATAAAAAAAATATATTATCACCAAAAAAATAAAAATTAATTAATCAACTTTATCAAAATAATTATTTTAATAAAATTTATCTA
>JBBYHL010000007.1:2342326-2352985 GCA_038381835.1 Adansonia madagascariensis | reverse complement strand
CAAAACAAAGGCGTCAAAGGTTTCCATGGTGGGGATTCCATAGATCCCAACTCAGTTCTTGTTGAAGATTGTGACATCCTCATCCCAGCAGCACTTGGTGGAGTCATCAACAGGTACTTTCTTGTTTTAGCACCTACGTTACTCGTATTTGGATATGAGCATCGAATTCGATATTGGTATATTCAATTCTTTTTCAAGATTTTTATGTATTTAAGAGTTCTTAAAGGATCATATCTTTGCACTTATCCTTGTTGGACATAGGTATTTCAAGAGAAATGAAAAATTGGAAGAACATATCGTGGAACAAAAGTTGTTATTATTATTATTATTATTGCTTCAAGTGAGTTTGATTGAATCTAACTGTTTGGCTTTGATATTAAGGGACAATGCAAATGGTATAAAAGCCAAGTTCATTGTTGAGGCTGCTAATCATCCAACTGATCCGGAGGCCGATGAGGTTACTGCTCTCAAGTTTGCAATTAGCTAGTTATAATCTATATTCCTCAGACTTGATATAAATATTGGGTATAGGTATGTGCCCGGGTTTATTTAATTTTTTTTTAGTTTTTCCATGTATTCGAAGAAGGGTCATATCCTCATATCTATACCTGAATATGTACCAGACAGAAGTGTTAGACATGAATACTTAAAAAAAAAAAAAAAGTCAAAGCATCATAGATTACAATAAATTCAAAACATGGCAAAACAATTTCATATTATCTTCTTATCTACCTGCAGATCTTGACAAAGAAAGGGGTTGTTCTTCTTCCAGACATATATGCAAACTCGGGGGGAGTCACTGTTAGTTACTTTGAGTGGGTTCAGGTATCATATTTCAACATTTTTTGCTTTAATTACATCAGCTAAATCTCTATAGAAACTTGTCTGCAAGAAAGTTTGTGGAATGGATTTGAATTCCGGATCCATTAGATTGTTACCATTTTAAATGTGATTACATGAATCATTTAGACTAAACTTTGGATTCGGGATTCTTGTTTTTTCACGTGCGCTGAGCATTTGTTTCGGACAAGACAAGATTTGTTTTCCAATGCTAGCAGATGAAGCAAATGATAGTGACAATTTTGACAAAAAAAAACTTGTTAATCTGGCTTGAACCAAAACCGAACTAAATTCAATAAAAATTGAATCGAACACTGTAGTTTGAATTGGTTTTCATTTTTTTTTTGTTTTTTGCCCGGCCCTTTTTGAATGGCAAGCTAGTCCAAGGACCAAGAGAGTAATACTAACTGGTTATTTTTGGCCATAATTGCAGAACATTCAAGGCTTCATGTGGGATGAAGAGAAGGTAAACAATGAGCTGAAGATATACATGACCAAAGGATTCAATGATGTGAAAGAGATGTGCAAAACTCACAACTGCGACCTCCGGATGGGAGCCTTTACCCTCGGGGTTAACCGCGTCGCGCGGGCTACCGTTCTGAGAGGTTGGGAAGCATAGGATCCTCGTTTGCGCTGTTGAATACTGTTCCAAGAGGTTTGAAATAAAGAAGGAGCCATGGAGGGTTACTATTAGACCCTTTGATTTCTTTGTCCACCATTGTTGGTGAAATTTCGTTCATGTGAGGAGCTTCAAGTGAAGTTCTGCTATTTTTATTTGTTGCCTTAGTGTTGAATTTTCTGGCCCTTGAGCTAAACTTATGAGTAACTGTTTGGTTCCCAAGAAAATTTTTCATTACTTGGCATATAATATGTGATTCTAGAAAGGTTTATGGCTGAAGCAATTACCCAATCATCTCTGGCGATGCATTATAATATATAAATATATATATATATATATATATATTTAAGTAGAAAATCTCTTTTTTAAGATAAAACTATAAGATTTTCAAACCAAAATGGATAATTCCTTGCTGGTTGAATGCAAATTTTCACAAATGATATCAAAGCAATCACTAATCAAACTATGAGAACTAAGTATTATATCGTAAGCGTCACTTCTAAAATTCTAAGTGAGTTAAAGTGTCCCTACACCTAATGTGATCATAATTCTATCTATTTGCGTCAGGCTCAAACTATATGTCAAGCCTCAACGGTTGTAGTTTGTAGCACCCATTCTGATGTTAAGAAGCACCGAAAATCCATTATAATATACATGTAAGAACTTAAGTTCATACTTATAAACAGCCTTTGTAAAACAAAACTGATAAGACTTTCAGATCAAAACGGATCAATTCTTTATAGGTTGGATATGAATCTCTGAAAACCTTTCGAGACTTAATTATGACATGGTTGCAAAAATTAACTAACATAATATTCATTGCTTTGTTTGGCTTGAAAGCACCCTCCTTGGACAGGGCTCAGCCATGGACACCTAGCTTTGTCTGTATCTGTTTCGACAATAGAGAAACTTATTGGGATAATGAAAGATGGAGAGGTGATGCGAGGTATAACTCAATTTTTGCACCCACCCTTAAAAGTGACATTCAATAAGTTTAAAATTCAAAACCCGAATTGTAATCATTTCCTTTATTCTTAGATTCCAGCCAACACAAGAGAGCGAAGGTGAAAGATTTCCCACCAAGAAAAACTAAATTATTCGGATTCAAATATGATTGTCTGATATGAGCATGCTTCTAACACGAATATGATTTGTTTTCCTTTAAGTTTTTTTCTGTGTAGTTAGAGGATCCTCGGTAAATTATATCTCCATACTTATGTTCGAAAAATGAGTCGAACACAAATACTTCCAAAAGAAAAAAAAACAAGAGCTGAAACATCATCGAAGAAAAAACATTGAAATTTACTAGCAGCCATTTATGATAAAATTCAAAGCACATGAAAGGTTAACATGAATCTATGTTTTAACAAACAGCTTATCTGAGGTCAGCTTAGGCCATTTTTCGTTCCAACTCTAAAATTCTATAAATTCTCTTTTCTTTTCCATTTTTCCTCTTTTTTTTTATTTTTTTTCATTTTTACATCAAGACCAAAAATACCTTAACCAGCTTTCAAAATTTCATCTTTAAATTATTATTTATTATTTTTTGGGATTATGTCATAAACTCACAATGTATACTTCAGAATTAGCAGACTGTCCTCCCATAACAAATTGATGCTAGGTAGAGATTTTTGGCCCATTTTTCCTGCAACCGTAGAACAATCAATCATATAAGATGAACCGATAAACCGAAAAGATCGATGAAAATAAGGCCATCCTGTTGACTAGGGGTGATAACGGCTCGATTCAGTTTTGGAATAAAATTTTGATTGATGTGCAGTATTCTGATTTTTTTAAAAAATCGAACTGAATAACATCCATAACCGAATTGACCCAAACCAAACTGTAGCGGTTCGATTCATCGGTTTTCTAAATTAATAAAAAAAAATTCTTTTTATACTATTTTTAAGTTTTTCCACTAATTTAGAAATAAATATTTTAATATTATAAAAATAAAAAACTAAATAAAAATTTGGTTTGGTTTGAATAATTATGTTTCTCTAATTTACAAACTGAAAACCGAACCGAATATACTTAATTATTATCCAAACCAAAACCAAACCGAAGTCAATAAAAACCCAACTGAAACTGAACCAAATACTAAGGTTCGAATCGGTTCTTGGTTTTTTCTTTTTCTTTTCTTTTTTTTTTTTGGGGGGGGGGGGGGAGGAGAGGGGGCTTAACCCTACTTTTACTGATAAGAGGACTACTCCATAGAACAAGAGGTAAAGCATACATAATAAAAGAGAATCAGAGCAAGTAAACAGTTAACAAACACTGCTAATGGATTAAAGAAACAGGTGTTGAAAGATAGAAAGGGAGTGAAAATTCGGGATATTACCAACCTTTACATGGGTGCTCGGAAAGGCGGATGTGCGCAGAGTTTCCTGAGTTTCATCCATCATTTTCCGTTTCGGAATGCTCAGGACAAAGGCAGCTTGATCGGCTGTTGCGGCCATAGATGTTATTCTGTAACCACTCTCCCATCGCCTATGTATTCCTTCGCTTGGATACAAAAAGTCAAGCTCCACAACCTTGAATCATTGAAGTAAACATAAAAGGAAGAATAAGCAGCTAATTGGGAAATCTAGAGCAGTGGGACACATTTTTCTTGTGTCCAACGTCCATTTCTGACATATTATCGGATATGACCTCAAGGACTCTCCAAATAAATGGAAAAACTTTTTAAGAAAAAAATAAACACACTCTTGTCGGATACAAACATGTATCCGATATTCACACCCGAGTCCAAGGTAACTAAAGATGTATGTAAAGGTGAAAAGAAAGGAACACCTGTTCGGAGAATCCAGAGTTCCTTGACATTACCACACCCCAGCAACTCCCAGCAGTGGTCATCGATGTTACATGAAAGCCTTCTTTCCACTTCTTATTTATCCACTTGAAGGGAAATGATTCGCTCAATTTATACGACTGTTGTGTGTAAGGAGTTCCTACAAAGTTGCAGAATTTCGATAACAGCTTAGTAATTAGGGTGGTCGATATAATTTATTTGTTATAGACTAAGTTACTCTGACTCTTCATTTTTTTAAGTATTTATGTTCGACACATATTCAAACATGAGTATGGAGGTGCGATCCTCCAAATGTATTGTAAAACAAAGAAAAATTGAACAAACTTATGTTGAACACATACCTATATACAACACTCACCCCCAAGTCGAGTAACATAGGTTTTAGATGTATAAAAATTTCAAGCATGCTCAAAACACATTGCTTTAGCCAATCTCAGCTTCCAATCTAAAAGCTTCATATCAAGTATACTTTCTTGCTAAAGGTTACAGTTATATGTATATGACTGACATGGATATGCTTAATTTTTTCAAAGTTTTTCCATATATTTAGAGGATCGTACCCCAATACTTATATCCGAATATGTGTTGGATATAAGTGTCAGACACGGGAACTTTAGGGGAGATGAAGAGTCGGAGTAACAGGTTTCAGTAAGCTGCACATAAATTGGAAAAGTCTTGACCCTCTAAATTGTAAAATATGAAATTAATCATACATGACTATGGTCTAAGAAAACCTAAGTTACTTGGACTCCGGTGTGTGTCAGATACTGATATGCGTTCGACACGGGTATATTCATTTTTTAAAAGTTTTTCCATGTATTTGGAAGGTTATATCCCCATAAACATTTTCAGAAATGTGTAAGGACATGGGTACTCCAAGAAAAATGAAGAGCCAAAGCAACTTAGCAGAAAACTCAATGGTAATCAAAATGGAAATATATTTTGTAGGCAATTACCAACCTTTTGACATAACAACCAAGGAACTTCCATTATTTGCTCCGGCTATTGAACTAATATAGTAGTTCTTTTCCCACTGCTCCATAATCCAATCCTGATGAAATCCGATCGATATTAAAGTAAGGAGCACGTAGAAAAAAAATGCATGCAACCCAAGCACAAAAACGACTGGAAATAATCCTTTAGAATAATAACCTTGCGCAGAAAGACCGTCGACAAGTCATAAACCTGGGAAGTGAAACCCGTTCCCGCATCCATGATCAGGGCCCAGAGATTAGCCGCTGAAGCCACACAACTAATAAATAATCCATCTTCGTTACCCTTTTCCACATGCTGACGCAACCTCGAATCCGCTACATTGTAGTGATATCTGCAAGATCGGATAGATAGATATATATATATATATATATATAGTCAAATTTTCTTATGAAGATTCTGCATGGGGGCTTGCATTTTATATAGAGTTAATAAATTCTCCAAATATGCTATAATATTACTGTGAAGATGAAATCATGATGAAATGATGATATTAATGAACTGCCGGAAAAACTTACAGCAAATGATGATCATTCATGCCACTCAGATAAACTTATAAACACATTTGGAAGTCGGGATGTAGCAAAATGTTTAAGCAGCTCATGATACAAGCGGAAGAAGGAATGAACATTATATTTAACAGGAAAATGCAACTTTACCTCTGCTTCATAGGACAACGGGCATTGTAAACAGAAATCCACTGAGTAGCCGGACTACCGAGTCGTACTTTTTTCTTAGGTTGCTCATCTTCTTCCAAATTAATAACTAATCTTCCCCGCTTTTGCCCGACCTATACAAAAGGCAACAAAGAAAGGTTGTTTAATCGAACAACCCATCCAATTCGGTCTGTTAGGGGAGGAAAAGGCATAAAAATCACCTTAAGAGCTCCATCAATTCTAATTGGTCTCAATGGAGTGCATGGTTCTATTAAGCTTTCAAAGAAGGATATGAGCTTGGCATAATGGGGCTCCTCATCGAACTTCATATTTGTAACAGCTTCAAGGAACTGTCTAAACGGGGCAGGATAGAAGCCACACATCAACTCGGGAGAAGTGGCCATCTTTTTCTTGCAAACCAGGAAACTCTTGTTATCCCCCTGTGAAGTTTCCAGGCAAAAGCGAATAGTTGAGAGGAAGGAAGTGAATCAGATTAGGTAAAATCCTTTAATCGAAACAACAACACCAACCTGATAACCCTGCCATGGTAACCGCCCTTTTATTAGAAATATCAATGTGTATGCCAATGACTCAAGGTCATCCCTACGACTTCCAGTCCGACCTAAATGTGCATGTACACTAGCATACCTAACTGTTCCCCTGATAGAAGAAATATCCCGAGATATTAACACCAAGCATAAGCAGTAAGAGGCGAACTTTAAAAACAAGTGCTACACACCTGAAAACGTCAGGCCTCTGATCATAATCAACGTGTTTACCAGATTGTGCATCTTTCCATCTAGAAGCTGATCCAAGAACATAGGCAGCAGACAGTAATTAGTACCAACCTATGTTGCTCCGACTCTTCACTTTTCTTGAAGCACCCATGACACCCATGTCCAACGCATATTTGGACATTGTTATGGGTCCTATGGGAATATGACCCTCCAAGGATCCTCCAAGTACATAGAAAAACTAAGAAAAAAACAGAACATACCATGTGGGGCACGTGCCCGTACCTGGCACTCACACCCGAGTCCGATTAACATAGGTACCAACTTGTGAATAGAATTTATTCCATCTCATTTAAAAGACATGACAGGAAATTAGTATCTCATAGAGAAATCTTCTGTTGAAGAGCAAGAGAAAACTAACAGTTAACCATAGTGTACTCACGCTTGACACATCAGAAAGAACTTACAATTAACAGGGAAAAGAGAACTGAGAAGAACATACCTAAACCAAGATCGATAAGATATAGCTTCTTCTCATCAGCTGATCCAGGTTGACCTAGTAAAAAATTCTCAGGCTTCACATCTCCATGCACAAACCTTTTTTCAAACAGACAATAAAAAATGACAATCAGTTGCATCTATGCAAAACAGAAGGGTGAATCTATGTTACCCAGACTCGGGTATAAGTGACAGACACAGATATGTTCAATTTTTTCAAAGATTTTCATGTATTTGGAGGGTCTTGAAGGATTATATCCCATACCCATGTCCAGATATGCATCGGATACAGGTGTCAAACACAGGTACTTCAAGAAGAATAACGAGTTAAAATAACATAAATTATAGAAAGTTACAACATGACCTACCCCTTCGAATGAAGCTTTTCAAGAATCGATATTGCCTCTACTGCAATGCACGCAGCCATATTTGGTGACATCCTGTCATAGTACAACATGTTACCAAAGCAGAAAAGAGTATAGTAGATACATGTAGATATGTCCAGGATGGTACGACAAAGAGAAAAGAGGAAGATTCTATTTCTTACGATTGTCCTAGATTATTCCAAACATCCCATAGACTAGGACCAAGCATATCCATTACCTGAAATATTCAAATAAGTTCTTTAAGATACGTTAAGTAATTTGGGAGTTAAGACACTAAGAAGCTCAGAATCAAAACCCACCAGAATGTAGAAGTCTCCCTGCTGACCCTTGTAGTGCACACTAGGAATGCCATAGCACCCATTTAGGGTACTTTTCATTTCACAAGAACAAAACCAAAAAAACAAAAAGTAAGAATTCAGACACTGCATTAAAATATATAGAAACAAAAGCTTTCTATAAAATTTTATGATTAAAAATGCCATACTTGTACACTTGCCACTCATAAGGCGGACCATAATTGCAACCTTTACTGTTTCGATGCTCAAACTTCAAGGCTACCTGTGATGAAAAATCTCACCACATTAACATCCCAAGTGGTTTGACCTGGAAAACCCTTAAAAATGAGCATGAATTTCTCAGAAATACCTCAATCGCATCTGGTCCAATTCTACCACTACCACCACTTACCCTTCGGCCAACATAAACTTGGCCAAAACCACCCTTACCCAATTTCCTTTCTATCTTATATACAGGAGAATTACCCACTTGTACCTGCAAGAAGTAACAAATCCAGTATTCAGTCAAGAGCTTCGTTAAGCTGAACAACTAAATAACTAGGAATGTTTTAGCTGGTAAGAGACTGAGGATTAAAAGACACACAACTGAAACACCCGTGACTTGATGCTAAAACGTTCCTCAATTTCAAGCAAAATCAAAACAAAAACAATTATCCGAGTAGTTTCTGAAATGCTGAAATAAAGAAATCACTTATTTTGAGGTTGTATTATTAATACAGTAGTTAGCTCTTAGTCTAAGAGCATACCGAGGAAAAAAATTGTATTCAGCTGGTTTGCTTGCCAAAAATGAGGCATATCGGAGTAAGCAACTTAACATGGAAGATTTAAGTAACGAATAAATATATTCAGCAATAAGGGAAAGATAGAGTAAGTAATATGGAGCTACCCTTTC
Organism: Adansonia madagascariensis; assembly: GCA_038381835.1. Lineage (NCBI taxonomy): Eukaryota > Viridiplantae > Streptophyta > Magnoliopsida > Malvales > Malvaceae > Adansonia > Adansonia madagascariensis. The sequence continues at coordinate 2,344,259 of JBBYHL010000007.1, read as the reverse complement.
AGGAACAAGGGTTGTGCTAGCTTCTTCTTCGGCTCCCACTATTTTGTCCGCACTCCGACCCTCCATCACAATATCTTTCTCAGCCACTACCTCTACTCGGTTGAAAGCGGGTTCAGCGGCAGCCAAAGGTTGAGCCTCAGGAAGAACCTGACAAGGATCAGGATCTAAATTTATCAACCTAATGCCCCGGCCTCTACCAGCAGCTGTTGGCCTTGTGGGTACCGCCGGTGAGGGCCCTTTGGCTACACCTGCAGCATTACCCCTTCCTCTTCCACCAACTCTCCTCCTGGTTCTGTTTTGAGCAGGGAGTTCCCAATTCTCTGCTTGATCAACCGGTTGAGAAGGAGGCTGAAGATCATCGAGGCGTTTCGATCTCCGGGCTCCACTTCGCAATTCTGGCATCCTAACCGCGTGCAATTCACATGCCACTTAATTCCCTCAATTCCCCCTCCAAAATCTTCTTTAACCAAAAAGGTAACCAACTTTACCGATCTAGAAACTAATACACACGTCATATGCAAAACATCACACATTTGGAAATCTCATACAATCCATAACTAAAATTTCCCCTTTTTAGCATTCCCTTCCTCAAATAACCAAGATTTACATAAGTTTTGTCTATCATGACATTACCAGATATCAAATTATAAACAATAATAACACAACCACCGAGCGAATTATCAAATTTCGGAAACAAACAATTGTTACTATAATCATCCACTAAGAAGCTATCTCAAAGAGGACAAACCAAAGAGAATATATTAGCAAATATTCAACTAAATACCCTTCAAATAGAAATATATTTTTGCCAAATACCAAATGTAGCTAAAAACATGCAAGAATCTACACAAGTTCATTACATATTTGACCAAAATAATTTACACTTCATATAACATCAGAATCATTCATTTCATCTCAGTATCAAACAAAATAATCATCAATAATTTACAATGAAAAAAAAACAACAATCTTTGAGCTCATTAAATCAATCAAAAGGAAACAACAAGCTAAATCAACAATATTCATACTTCACCACCCCCAAAAAATGATTTAAAGATAGGAAAATTTTAAAACTTTACGCTTTAAAGTCAGTTTGAATCAGATTCTCAGTAAACAAACAATTCTCCAATCTGATCATTCAACTTTTCATCAAAAATATATAATCAAAACTAAAACTGATCATCAAACAAGCTAAAAAAAAAAAAAAAAAAAAAGAACTCACAGATCAATTATCCTCAAAAAAAAACTTGATGGGTCAAGCTCAGATCGTTGATGAAATGTTCAGATAATACACTTTTTGGGCTGAATTTAAAAAACCCAGAAATAAAAATCAATACTTGAAACACCCAAAAACAAAGGCAGTCTTGTTGTTTGAATTATGGGGGGGATTAAATGATGATAGAAAGTACTCCAAAATTTAGACCAATAAAAAGAGACAGAAAAAAAAAATTATTTTGAGAGATATTGATTGAACTGAAATGCAAGAGAAGATAAAAAATGCAAGTTTATTTGGTGGAGACTTGGGTGAGGGTATTTTTATGTGTCAAACAAAAAGAAAAAAAAAAAAAGAAGAAGAAAAATGCCTCTAAAAAATCATCTAAAAAGAAAAGGAAATATATATATATATATAAAGGTAAAAGTTTCTAATTTTCTTATTTTTAATAAGTAGTGAGACATTTATTTTATGTTTTACACCTATAAAATTAATCTTTTTAAATAGCTGGATAAAAAGGAAAAAAAAAATTATGACATTTTATTTTTTTTTAAGTTTTGTGTTAAATTAAAAAAAAAATTATATTTTATATATGTGGAGTCATAAATTGCTTTTCTAAATTTATGAGTGATTCTCAATTAGGTTTTTTTTTTTTGCCAATATTTGAGAAATTGAATTTTAAGTAAAAATACTAAAAAAAACTATCCTTTTATTAAGGGA
>JBBYHL010000007.1:2306871-2316998 GCA_038381835.1 Adansonia madagascariensis | reverse complement strand
TGCATCAATCAATAAAAAAACCACACAAATATTGAACGAAAACAAACTGCACACCTTTACAATCTTCTCAAACGGGTCCACCCATTAAGTGCCTCCCCACTGGCATCCGACAACCACGAAGGCCATCCAGCAGCCACCTCCTCTCCACGCAAATGCTTTGGTAAGTTCCTAAACTTGGAGTTTGGCTTTGAGCTTCTCCTTTCCCTCCTTTGCTTTCTTTCCCCATCAGGCTTTTCCTCCTTTTGGGTACCCTCATTTTCAACCTATACAACATTAGCATCAGTTTTTGAAACTATAAAATTTTCTACTTTCCTATTGAGTTCAAAGCTACCATATTTACTATATCTAGATTCTCAAACAATCCCTGAAGATAAATCTTTAACCCAAACACAACCCATTTCTTAAATCTAAGCCTGATTTCCCAACATTATCCTAATCTGGGTTTTGCTCTAAATCAACAACCAATCAATAAATAATTAACTGCCTGCAAATCAAGCAGCTATAACAAGCATGATCGAGCTGATAAATCTGCAAAAAAAAAAAAAAAAAGGGGAAACAGAAAAGTTGACTACTAAATGAAATTACCAAAACCCAACTTTAACTAATAATCAATCTCTAATATTAACGTAGAATTCACTGCGCAAAAAACAAAAATCATAAAACCCTAACCTTTTTTGACTGCTATGATTCGGAAGCCTCCAAGTTTCAGCTAGAAATCAAAAAAGAGAACGGAAAAGAAATGATCTTGGGATTGGAGCTAAGTAAAAGAGTGAAAATTTCAGAGGTTCTAAGAAGCAACTTTTTAGAGTTTTTAGAGAGAAAATGGGGAGTATTAGATGAAACATAGAAGACATTGTTTTTAAGCAGTTTGGAGTGTAGCTTTCTTGTTCTATTGTTTTGTAAGAGAGAAAGTGAGAGAGAGAGACACAGAGAGATGTAGTAAGGAATTGATACTTGGCTTTTGTTTGAATCTGAAAAAGCGAGGGAAAAAATAATTAACTATTAAAATAATATGAATATAAATATATAAATATATTAAAATTTATATAATATAAATTATTAAATATTAAAATTTATATTAAATATATAATATTTTAAATATAATTTTAATATGTAAAAATACATAATTTTAAAGGTTCTTCCTCTCTATTTTATTCGGTGTTGTCAACATTCTCTCTTTTTTTTTTAAATTTTAATTTTATTTACTTTTAATTAATATTAAACTTGAACTTCAAACTCAAATAATTAAATTTTAAGTTAAAGATGAAAACCGGGTTTATTTTTTATAAGATATATAAACTTCATTGAGTGAGCTTAAATAATTTTATTTTTATTTAGAATCGAATTCGAACCTTAAAAATAAAACTTAATCAAGTCCAAATCAACTTTTGATCCTCGAATTTTGAATCAAAATCAACTCGATTACACTCTTAACTAGAATCGAAACTTTATTCCATCAAAAGAAATAAATAATAAAGATTTTTTCTATTTTAAAAAAGAATAAAGAATATATATTTAGGTCAAAGCTTTTTTTATAAAATAATTTATAGTTTTAACTGTATTAATATATGTATCCAATAAAATGAAATAAAAGTTTCAATTTTAAATATAAAATTGAATTAATATATGCAGTAATTTTCTTTTTTCAGTCATTAATTCTTAGTTTAAAGCACCCATTAGTTAAAACCTAAGTCAATTTTTTTCCATTATCAAGATTTTTTTTCCTTCTTTATTTTTGTCTTTAATTTTGGCCCACATTTGCCAAAGTGAATATATATATATATATATACATATATATATATATATACATATATATATATATATATACATATATATATATATATGTATATAAATATATTAAAGAAGTACCCAATTAAGTCAATTAAGTATTAATGTCTAGAAAAAGATGGAAATCGACTAAGGTTGCTTTAAAAGGCCAGAAATATACTTGGTATAATTCATGTACCAAAAAGCTTGTTTAACTAAAAACCAAACTAGTACTTTTAATTAAGCAAAAGTGCTCACGAGTTGAGGCATGATTCGGATTTGTTTATTCAAATTTAATTTAATTTAAAAATTTATCTAATAATTTAAAATATTATTAAAATATTAATAATTATAATTAAATATAAATTTATATTATAAATTTTTTATTTAAACTTGACTTATAATTAAATATGAACTAAACTCGAGTGTTTAGAAGTAAACAATTGACTTAACTAATGAACAAATCTAGTGTGCAACTTTCATACTTATATTATATGCTCAAAGGTATTTCTTTCATTTTTAATGTAAGTCTAATGCTTTGTGTCCACCTTTTTAAAATACTTGATAGGATATTTTCTCTTTAAAAATAGCGACATCCGAAAATAGGTTTTTTCGACACTACTTACACCACCCACTGAAACTTTAGGCATAGAATCAAACAAAATCATTACCCTCTCCTAGAATTGACTTAGTGAATATGCAATGCACGTATTTATACGTTTAAAGTGACAAACAAATTTATGATTTATATGCTTTACCTATTTAGAACGTATAGTGTGATAATATCTTCAACTAATTTAATGGATAATCATCCAAGTGACGAGCTGCTCAATCTTTGTCTCTTTTACTGCAAATGCAAAAGTTTCAGCACTTGGAAGATTAGATAAAACATAATACCAATTTCCTTAATAAGCAATTTAGAGGATGCTCCTAAGTAATTTTCTTCAACAACCAACTTTTTTTTCCTTAAAACTTTCCTCTTTCTGTCTTCTGCTTCATTTTTACTAATGTTAGGAGTCAAACATTTCCACACCTTTGGGCTCATCCTGTGGCTGCCAAATTGTTTATTTCCACCATTTTGCTCATAATTTTAATCTTTTAAGTGTTTGTGTTAACTTATTATACATATTAGTAATAATCTTTCCACTTTTTTTTTTTTTGGGTACAAAGTAGGTTTTAAGAATACGAAAAAAAAGTTACAAATATTGAAATTCAAACTTTAAATATGTAAATGTCACCTCTTAAAAGTGATTGTATGAACTAACTAAACTGGATTCTAGTCTTTCATTTTCTATGAAAGACAATTATGCTATTTTTCGGGAGAGGAAAATGAACCTTTCAAGGAATACCCTAGCTGGACGCCATTTTGTTAGTTTTGGATACTGCTTCCAAGGCTTCCAAGTATGGTTACAGCTGCCGTTCACCGGGCTTCAGTCGTTGGCACCTCCTCCCTTATCGTCAGGTCGCCAACTTCCTTAACCTTCCAGCACCAACTTCCTTGACGTTCCGAAACTTGACAGGCATCGGCCCGATACATGATCTTAAGATTTTGCAAAAGAAAGGTAGGAATATATAAAAATTTCCCATGAGACAATCTGGCAATGGCAATTGAAGAACATAACACCCCATCTGTTTCCAGTGTCAAAGTACATAAATACCAATTGGAAAACTTTTCTACATTGCACTTAACCAATAAAATAGGGTTGGTTAGTTTCTCCTTGTTTTAATTCATATGTAAAACAAAGGGCTTTTGGCTATCATTTCCATACAATCGCAGAAGAAAATAAACTCAAATAAAAAATTTTAAAAAATAGGCTATAATATTTCCTTGCAATTGCATTGATCCATAAGGAAGCTGAAAATACATCAAATTTAGGTTTAAAGAACACTAGCAGATGATTTATCAACTCAGCAGAACACCCCATTTTACAAGAATAAGTGCCTAAGACTATATTACCCAAAACTTGTTTGGCAGCCAATCACCAGATTTTTTTCAATCCTCACTCTTCTTCTTCTTCTTTTTGTCTTTCTTGGTATGCACTTCAGATTCGTCTTGTTCTCCAAGCTTTCTCTTCTTCTTTTTCTTCTCTCCGACTTCAACATTCTCCCCACCATCCATGGCCTGATGTTTCTTCTTCTTCTTCTTCTCTTTTTCCTTCGGGGCCGGCTCTTCGGTTTCTGGTTCATCTCCATCAGTTGGCAGCAAACTTGCCTCCTGATCAGCTTTCTTCTTCTTTTTCTTCTTCTCTTTCTTCCCTTCAATAGCCAGAGCTTCAGCTGCTTCCTCGGCCGGAGAAGGTTCTGCCTCGACCTTTTTCTTCTTTTTCGGGACTGTGTCTTGCCCATCAAGAGCGGTGGAGTTTGTTGTTTGCCCCAGAAGAGAATCTGCTGCAGGATTGTACGTCTGCATACAGAAAAAGCATCAAAACAACAGCCTAAAGAAGAATAAAAAACACTAAAAGGTAACAAATGATGAAATTCAGATGCAGAGACCTTGGCAGGAGTTATCAACCCCGCCCCCTTCTTCCGATCCTTATCATAGACTTCGATCTTAGGCTTGCCTTTGGCTGACCCAGCAGATCGTCCCAATTCTTTGCCTTCGAGAGCCCTTAATCTTGCTTCAAGCTACAAAGTATAGTGTGTAAGAAACACCTTATATTTACATGGGAGATGGGGAGAAATCAAACACAAGTTCATGATTTACCTTCGCTCGGTTCTCAAGTCCCATAGAGTTATCTTGGTCATCTCCAAGAGCATCGCATCGGATTGCCAATGCAGCTTTAGCAGCAAGTGACCTGGAAATCTTCCCCTTGTGCTTTGGGGCAGCCTGACCCACCAAGGATGCATGGTAGATAAGCCCATATTTGGGAGTCGAATGCTTTGTCTTGAGAGCTCTGAAGAGAGCTTTTTCGGCACCAAGAATCTGTACGGTACTTCCAGGCTGCTTTGCAAGATTCAACAAGCTGCCACCATGAGCAATTAGGCGAGCACCAACAAGTTCGCCAACAAGAGCAGTCAAGTTTGGCGCAACAGTGTTCATCCGGCTCTTTAAATAATCATACAGCTGAGCTCTGTATTCCGCAAGTGACAGAACCTGATCACATAATTCTTTGATATTCCTAAGATCAAGGTCATTAACTTCAGTTCCCATGGATATAACCGCTGCCTCCTTTAATTCCGTCTCAACCTCTTCTGGTAATATCTGTGAAAATTCAAGCAAGAAAAACTCCGTAAAAATAAGAAATAAGTTTCCTTCAAGCATTTATGTTGAGCCAAAGAGTGAGGAAAATACAATATTTCGCAAGCTAATCATAAGCTTCATGTTGATAGATTGGAAAACTGGATAAACAAGCTTGACATATGAACACTGGATAAACAAGCTTGACGTATTAACTTTCTGATTAGTTAGTAGAAAGTCTTTACCTCTGAGAAGTCAAGCTTAGCGGCATTAGCGCGGTCACCCATTAGCTTCACTGTCTTGGCATAAAGGATATTGTCCTGTACAATCTTGGTAAGCTCTGGAAAATGCCAACCATACCATTCACGAATCCTCATTGCATACGTGTTGAGCTCTTTATCAAGATCATCAAGCAAACCAATCGCTTGAACAATCATTGTATCGACCTAAAACAATACAAGTATACTGTCACAAAAGCTCAAGAGAATCACATGCTTAACATTAAGGAAGTTCTTTAAAACCGAAAAAAAAAATGTTAGGTACACACAAATTCAACCTATTATATTAATGCCTCTCCTAGATAACTTCAAGCCCGAGTAAGCGAGATACAACTGGTTTCTCAGAGATTAACATTTTTAAGCATTTTGAGAGAATAAGACTACAAACATAAACAGGAGATTATTTTTTAATGAGAGCCGTCAATCAGCATCTTACCATAACACCATATTAGCCTAGACTGATGTCAAAGGATTAGCTTTATGAAAAGGCTCCACTCATTTAACATATTTTATTGCTTTCATCTGGTGATCAACAAGATCACTACTGTCAAATCAAGCAACTGCAAACGATTAGCCTAGACTGTAAAGTGAAATTTTACCTCACTAAATTCTCAACTCGATTCTTGAATCTTATACCAACTTATTTGTATATTTCTCCCATTGGGAATCATTCAACAAAGTCTTCACAGAAAACTCCTCCCCTTCTTAAGGAAATAGATAATGCTCAATCAAGTTCACAGGAAATTTATAAGTACCTTGTCAGCGCTAAACTTCAGCTTGTATCTAGACAGGCTATGAGACAAACCCAAACTCATTGGAGCCAAATCTTGAGCACCTAGACCAGATATGAGTTCAGTCAACTGAGTTCTCACACCTCTCAGCAACTCCATAACAGCGGTATTGTGAACACAATCAATTTTCTGCAGACAAGTAATTATTTCTACTTAAATAAGATTTCAACAGAATGGAACCAAAGAATATCACCATAAAATTGGCATATGAAGAGTATTATCAACAGACCAGTTTTTCTTTAATTGCATTTCCAAGCTTTGAATCAGCCACTCCTAACGTTTCACCATCGCAATGAGCACGCAAGAATTTGCGCAGACCTTTGCTGGGTGCACTTTCAAGTAGTTTGGTTGCAGCTTCCAAAGCTTCGGCAGTATTTTCAAACTTGGAAAAGGCTTTCAATGACACAACCTGACAATATTTTATATATATATATATATATATATATATATATATATATCAATCAGCTCCTTAGTCAAAGGAGATCCAAGAGGCATGATACTAACATGAAGGGCAACAAATGTGATCAAAACCTAAAAAAGTGATAACCTTTCTAGCTGAGTCAGCAGCCAAGAATTCCTTTGACAAGTCCTGCAACAATCAAAACCACGAATTTCAATCCAAACTTAGCACTGAAAAGCTTCATAAAATAAATCATAAAGGCGCTGATTCATTCAATCAAGGCATTTTTTTCACATTTTATAACTAAAAAAAAAAAAGCGACTTGTTCTTAATGCTCACAAGATTTTAAGATGAAATTACCTCGACTTTATTTAGCTTCCCTTGATCTAATACCTTGAAAAGGGCAAAGCCCGCCGGAGTCTCGAACAACACAAGCATTTCTCAATCTTCCAGAAGAAAAACATAAGAAATCATCACCATAAACTTACTGTTAACAACATAATCAAACTTCAAACCATTAAAATCAGAGGCCCAAAACATTATTAAAAAAAACCCAGTTCATAAAATTACCTTTTTAATTCATAATCACAAACAAAACTGCTAAAAAAAAACCAATATTTAGGCGTTTTTAAAGGAACCCATTAAAGTTAAAGTTACAGTAAACAAAAACAAGAATCCAAATTAGTACCCAAACAAGCAAAAAAAAATCAAACAAACAAGATAATGGAAAAGATGTGAACTTGTTAAAGAAAACACCCTAATTTCGTTTACCTAAGTTCTGTTTTGCTCTGCTGCGTTGTTGAAAGAGAAAGAGGAAGAGGAAGAGGAAGAGAGGTTTTTAGGGTTTTAAGTCACCCCTTATATTATTCATAAGGGTACTTTCGGTATTTACGCTAAACATTTAGCAGTAGGGGTTTTCATCTTAAGTGTAGTATTCACACCAAGGAGGCAGCTCCACTGGTGATTTAAATATATCATAAGACCACCGTAGTTATTCTACGATTTTAATTTTTTTATCGATATTTATTATTAATATTAAGGTTGGTCATTAGGTGAGTCGAGTCAGATTATATTTATTTACTTAACTCGATTTATATATATACATATATCTGAAATTTATCATGAATTTAATTTTATTTAAAATTTGATCCTGGACCCCGATTTGTCCCATGCAGTTTCAAGCTTTAATTATTGCTTTACAGTTTACATTATATTAATAATTAATTATATGTGATAAAATTTTGTAAAAATTAAAAGATTTTAACTAATATATATATATATATAAAGAATAATTATAAAATTGAAGAGGGTATTTTAATAACTCTTTCAAATTAAATTCAAACAGATTTGATCAAAAATCGCCTTTAACTTCACTGAAATTTTTAATAAAAAATGGTCAACCCCATCCAATTTAAAAAAAAAAAAAAAACCTATTTTATACAGTCTAGTTGGGTGATTCAATACATTTAAATTATTTTATTAATTTTAGTCGATATTTATTTAAATTAATTATAATAATATTTATTATATTTATAATTACGATAACGGACAGTAAATCTGCGCATGATCGCAATTGTCCATCCCAAGGACTACTGAAAATGTGAGTAGCCACCTAGTCGCAGCAACCTGGCTGGCATCTTCGCTGAACCAAGGCAACCTTGAGCTTCTAAAATTGGGGGCGATAATAATTCGATTCTATTTAATTGAAATAATTATGATTTTTGTTTTATGAATCGAAAATTTAATTAAATTAAATATATTTAATTATACTTTCAATGCAAATTAAATTAAATTTAATAAAAACTGAACGACACATCATAATTTGAATCATATTTTCTCGATTTTTTATCATCTTTCTCGAACACAGCCTGATCAAACGAGTCTTTGTCTTGCTTCCGTAACGATTGCAGTAATCATCTAGTGCTCGGACTTCTCCTTGCCTTTTAAGCTCCATAAAACTACCAGCTGAGAATCAATTTTCAGTATGACTTTCTCAAAACTATGAAAACCATGACCAGAACATATTATATATATATACATATATAGCAGGATCACGTGAAAGATAATGTTACCCATCTTTGATTTCTTAAGATGCATGAGAAGAAAAGGAACAACAAAAGGGATTTCATGGCTAAAGAGAAAAGATATCTACAAATTTATTTCAGTTAACTTTGATCACTATATGTTATGCCTTTTCCTTGTTGCTCAAGTCATTTTGATAACCATAACTACTATTTACATGATATGAATACATGTGCTAATTGAACTATACTATACCTGTTTAAAAATCGAATAATTCGTCTGATCCGTATTGGATTAGATCTAAGTATAAGATTTAATGATTTGGATCAGCTCAATCCATAAACGGGTCTAAACCGAACTTGTTAGTTTGGCTTGCTTTGGTTTGAATACCTATTGATCCATTTACTTTCACTGCCATCATATTCCCTCACCACTATCTTCACCGGAGAGCTTTGTCTGTATCGATACACGCATGATTGTTGGGGGACGATCTCGCTGTTTAGAACGTAACTCCCAGTGCCAGAAGTGGGGATGCAAGACATTATTGGTTTCCTTCTTTTGTCGGCGGCAGCAAAGACTACTGGCCGGCTCACCTGATCGGAGGTATAGCTTGTTTTGCTCCGTCCATCGGTTCTCGTAGGTGAGGCACCACTGTAGGTCGTTGTTGTGCAACTGCCTGAAGATGTATAACCATACCCCGCCATTGCCTAACCTAAAGATTTAGCTCCTTTATCTTTATTCAAAGATCGTTTAAATTGAAGCTCCCTTAATGTAGAAAAGAATTTTGCTGTCTTTGGCTTAAGATTGAATGACGAAAGATTCAAACAACACCTTCTACCTCACCTCGCACTTTGAGATTCCCAAGTTTTCTCGTTGCGAAAACTGGTTAAAGCATCAAATTCTTTTCTTTTTTTCTTTTTTACTGGACAATGACTTGCATTAGCTGCATGAAATATGCAAATCTCATAATCAGGGCAATCATGAATATTTTTTTTGGTCACGTAACGATTATTGTAATCATAAACACAATGAATATCATCGATAAAAGTAATTATAGATACAATAAATATTACCGCAGTCAATTACGATAAATATCGATTTACAACGATTTTGTATAATATATCTAATGAGAATTAAAGACAAAGAAAGAGAGAATCACTTTAAGTTAAAGTGATTGTCTCAATCCTACCTTACCAAGGAAAGGAAAAGTTTTACTCTTAGAAGACGGGGAGGGCGAACTTTTTGTTTATACGAGTTAAAGCATCCCTTTCAGTCATCGTAATTGATTCCCTTTTGTCTTGTAAAGCATTCTCAGTTTCCTTCCAGTAATTTCCATCTTAATAGAATCCTAAAGAGGGTAAGAGGGCAAAGCAGCTCCTCTTCAAGTGCAAGTAAAAATCCAAAGTAAAATAGGAAAAAAGATAGTGGCTCTAAATTCTAAATAAAGAAAAATATATACAACAAACTACTGTAATTTATAAGGTACAAAAGAAAACACGAAAAAAGTAAAAACATCTGATCATATTTATGGACTGAACTGAATCTAAAACGTTTTATTGTTATTTAATTGTTTTAGATTGAATTGGATTAAACTTCAAACTTCACTTTACTATTTAAAAAATATTAAAATATTATTTTTTAAGATATATTTTTATAATTAAATGGCCCAATTCGAACCTACTGAATTTAAC
>JBBYHL010000007.1:2284040-2294371 GCA_038381835.1 Adansonia madagascariensis | reverse complement strand
ATGTTGTCTATGTTATCTACACTCAAAATGAATGTGAGAATATGTTATCTGGACTCAAGATGAATGTCGATATAATCATCAATGTTGTCTATGTTATCTACACTCAAAATGAATGTGAGAATATGCTATCTGGACTCAAGATGAATGTTAAATACAAGTATATATCCAATACAAATATACTTAATTTTTTTTTAAAAAAAGAAATTATATATTTGAAAAATCAAAACCATACTCATATTTGGATATGATATTAACACAAATGCCAAACACAAATACCGAAAAATACAGAAAAAATGCACAAGAAAGCATTAATTGTCTTTTATTTCCAGCAAAAAGGAAAAAAAAACCAAAAGAAAAAAAAATATCAAACTTCATAACAACTCTTTCTATAACGTAAAAAGCATTCTACCCTCCACAAGACAAATCTATAGAGCTTTCAATACCCCATTTCCTTTCGGCTAATTGACCCTACAGCTGTTTTTCTCTATGTATCGCAAAAGCATGCATGCCTTGACTAGACAAAGACCAAAAATTTACGATATCATCAGCCCGACTTCGAAAACATTATCCACGATCCTTTTGATGATGTCCGGAGAATGCCCCCCCCCCCCTTTAAGATTGAAAACTAATACGTTTTTCCAAATATACAAGGATCTCACAGATACTTCTAATCATGATAGGCAAATCTCAGATGAACAATACAAATTCCAAGACTTCACAAAAGTATGAGATTTCCATCTCGAAACAGACCTGCAGCCCGATAGATAAGAGAGGATACAGTTCAAACAGGATTTAAATTGATTGATTGTTACAGATATCCAATGTGCAGACTGAAAGAGAAACTAAACGATGTTTATCCACAGATTAAATTAAGCTAACACCGATTCCATGTTAAATACCAGAATGCATTCCCCCCCTTCTTTCCAAAACCAAAAATAAAAAATCCAAGTGAATATAAGTATCCTGCTTTATTATGACAGATAATATTACCCGAAGAATTTACCTTTACATATGTGTCATTCTGTTAAAAGCAATATAGGTAACTAACATGAATAAGTTGCCACTCACCTGCTCCCAAAAGTCGATAAAATCACCTGCCTTGAATCACTCTATAATTAAGTACCAAGTCCTCGGGTTTCTTCCATACGTAAGCACGCACAGTCGCTAAGCTCATGTCTGGAGATAAGACCTGAAACATATAGTAGCAAATCAAATAAGTGACCATCATAGTATGATTGAAATTGAACTAAACAAGTTAGTACAAAACTATCTTAGTACGTTGATTTCAAGAACCACATAGTACGATTTATTATCGGTACCAGAAAATGAGGAAAAAACCGCACAGCTTTGACAAAGAGATCATAGGCTCTTAGCCAATGGCATTATAAGTTTATAACATTCAACATGTGACGACTTGCCTGATTATTGCACAAAATCTCAATAGACGGTCGAAGCTTTGACCAAGGCTTCAATCCAGATCGAAAAGATCCATCTCCGACTGCTGAATGCTGCAAGTGTCCTCCAATTCCAGGAGCAAATGTTCCATCGGTATTTACACTATCAAGTGGTTTGTCGAGCACCATCTTTTCTATTACATAATTAACAACCTACATAACCACAACAGAGTGAAGATACATTAGTCTGCTAGAAAAAAAATGTTGATATAGAAATAGAATCTAGCTATGTTACTTGGACTAAGATGTGAGTTTTGGACAAGGATATCTGTCCGACATAGCTATCTTCAATTTTTTCCAAGATTCCATGTATTTGGAGGGTCCTTGAAGGACCACATCCCCATACTCATGTCCTATTATGCATCGGACATGGCAACAATGAAGAGTCGGAGCAACATATCAATGTAGAACAAACTGTTTTTGCATTAATATCAAGTTGTGTCCTGAAAAAACATACTTCATTTTCCAATATGCCACCCATCGACATCTCACATTCAAAATTTGGAAAAGAGAAGAAAATAAAATCTAACAAACCATGAAGGCATTTTGCTCTTATATATCAGAAAACAGAAGATTATGTTATTCTAGTTCATTCCTATCTTGTGTTGGCTATAACAAAGTTAAGGGTCCTATCAAAGTGCATTGTATCTTAAAATACCATTTTAAGTAACGGAACATTGCTCTTTTGGCCTTTATACTGTTCATGCTCCAAGGCATGAAATAGATTCTGGTGTATTAACCCAAGCGATCTAAATTTGAATGGAAACAACATTCGCTACTTTATACAATCACATGCCATGCAAAAGAAATTGGCTTTTGCATGTACCAGAGAAATCGAACTGGCATACCTTATGTATTCTCAATATGCGAGGCGCACTTAACTTCCCTTGTGTGAGAATTTGAACAGCTGAACCTTCGCATGGTTGAAGGTAGAAGCTGCATCTGAGAAAAATGAAAAGTAAAACTTCATCAAGAGAAAGAGAGGATGAATCGACACCCTACTTAACACAATAAGTACAATACATAATTATCCGTAGTTCTGAATGTAGCACAAGAGCGGAACAATGCAAAAGGAGTATGTTCTTTTTTTTTTGAAATAAAGAGAAATGCAGACGTTCACAATTAAAATATCAAAGAATAAGGACTAAAGGAACAACAAAACAAAAAGCATAGCAAACTACTTGACTTAATGATACTTCTTTAAGTTCATCCCTGTGTAACAAGAATATCGACAAAGAGGTCAACTGATAAACAGTTCAATGTATGTTACTTGCAAATTTGTTACTTAAGAAGCAAAGGAAAGTTTAATGAGGTCACAGAAGTTACTTGGTGTTTTCTCGTGGTGGTAGCCGGTTATTTAATATGCAATCCAAAACCCACCAAGGAAAGTCCTTCTCATCCTCAGTTCCATCCAGTTCAGTAATTTTCTTTCTCCAAGGACCTCCTTGGGAACCCTCAGTGATAAGTGAGGGAGGAGAAACTGTAGAAAACTCAAAAGGAGGATAGACCATTGAGTCATTTTCAGCATTTCCATCTAGCTCAATTCTTGAATGAGCAAGACTTCTTGTAGTAATATCTTTTCCTGATAAAACATCTCCATTAGCTGAAGCCTGGGAGCCAAGTCTTTGCCTTCTTTTGGTCATCCAATGAGCCAACAGACCTTTAACGGTTTCACGAGCTAGATTAACCTGCCAGAGACAAGTCAACACCAGATGACATAATAACAACTGAGTTTCTCAAAGACTTCTCAGAGATATCTGTGTCTTAAGATTGCCAAAATCAATGGAAAAATCTAAAACCTTATCATCCTCAGGCTTGCCAGTTATGTTTAGATCAGCAGAATACATCTCCGCAGTAAAGCATTGGGGTGTGTCCAAATGAACAGACAAGCTTCCAAGCCGAGTATCCACAGTGAACCATGCCGGAATGCTTACCTAGAATGGTTTTGAACAAAAAAAAAAAAAAAAAGTAAATTCCTTCAAAAAAGATGTTGTTCAACTGATAAATTTCAAATAAAGAGCTATCGCACCATCTCAAACAGCTGCTCCTTTTTCTCGTCAAATGAAACCTGGAGATTGAAATCGAAGGAATGGATAAATACATAAAACTAAAAACATAACCATGCATATATAAGTGTCCATGTGTACCAAAACCTGTAAGTGAAAAGCAAGTTGCAAGACACTTCTACTCAGAAAACAATGACAGAAAATTGGGAAAAATCAGGTTCACCTGTCCGTAGTCTTCAATCACAACACCCCTGGTTATCTCCCAGAGCTTTACCGAACCAGCCGCATCCTGTTAAAGAAGCATGATATCATTTATGCAAAGAAAAAAAAAAAAAACCACAAAACAAAATCTTTGAACCAACAAATATAAGTACTACCACATTTACCTTAGTCAATACATGCCTCCTGTTATTCAAAATTTCATGCTGAACTATTGCTGGAGTTCCAGGAATGGAAAAGACTGGTTCTTTATAAACAGCAGCCTGAATAACCGCCAATGTCAACACATCAGTGAGGGGAAAGGGATGGAAGAAAATGTTAACAAATTCCAGACACAGCCTAATTTCACAGAGACATCCATAGAAAGCATATGATGACTAATAAAAGTGAAAATTTAATATTTGTTCTTTTTTCTTGGGGTTGAGTGAGCAAAGAACAAATGAAACAGAAATTAATAACTAAATGAGCAGCTTCAAATTCACTACAATTCAAGCGTATAAAGAAAAGAAAGTTACCGCAATGCAGAGTTTTTCTATTTAATAATACTTGACACAAATTAATAAAAGAAAAGAAGGATTTATGAGGCGCATGATAAACAGGGTGATTTGCAGTAAACAAAATCATGCATAAACACACACACAGACATGCAACACACACTATACTTACAGGGGTAGACCCTTCTAAGGAAACTCTTGCCCTTGAAAAAGACAAGTTTCCAGCCAAGAACGAACCACCTCTTTGAAAGACCTTCTGAGGATTTCGTCCTTCAGCGAGCCACCTATGAACTGAAGAATCTGTTGTTGCAACCCATATACTATCATCATGCAATGCCAACTGCAAAATTGGGTGTTCCTTTGTGCAAAGCAAAAGACTCTCTCTTGTTGTCAAATCTGTCAAATATAACTGATGTATGTACAATAGTAAGCGCAAGTCGAGAGTTAAAACTAAAAATTAGAAGTTACATACAAGGATCTCAAGTATTGTCAAGATTACATGCTAAAACATTTTGGAAGTATGGTTCTTAATTGATGTCAGAATGATTCAGTAACTTAAGCTAGAATAGACATTATCAAGTCTTAACAGTAAGTTTCTTTGACTTTAAGTTGCAGAGATTTATAATGTTTTCAGTTTTCTTCGTTTCAGAAAGTCAAACACATTCTGGTAGTTTCAAAATTTACTGGAAGTTACAGAATTAGATGCTAGGAATGATATTTACTTGAGTTTTTCTCATGTTATTAGGTTTTTATTCATTGCTTTGGAGTTGTTTACATAAATTTCGGAGTTTCCTACTTTGGATCCCATGGCTTTTATAGGAAAATTATCACTAGAACTCTGTAAATGAGTATGATCTATTTCAATTACTAGACAACAACTTATGAGAACTTCAGCAACTGTTCTGCCAAACCTTGCCATAGCGCTTTGGTATGAAGCCAAGATCACTTATGCTTCTTCCTTACCTCTAATTTCTTGCATTGGTTTCAATCTCAAATCAACCATGAATACCTCCAATAAACCCCAAACCACTTCACATAAATTCATCATCAAATTAAATCCTTAACCATTAATTTACCATTGACGAGTACTGTTAACATTACCAGAACGGCCCAGGGTTGCTTTACAAATCCTTTATTAATTCCATCCAATCTCAACCTATACCAAAAATTGAAACCTCTAGTTATTCTTGCAATTTCCAACCTTTTAATCTCAATCAAGCCCCAAATATTATAAGCCAATTGTCCTATGTCAGCATAGGTTTCTTGTCAAATTCTCCATCAAACATCAGCAAAAATGACAAAGATGTCTGTTAAAAAGATTTGGCATGAATATGTACTTACAGAAAGATCTCTACCACCACTATAAACATGACTAAATGTAGGGGTGCTTGCAAGTGCCCAAACAGAATCTGTATGCACAGCATATGAATGCACACAACGTTGCTGACCAAGGTCCCATAGCCTACAAAATAAAATTATGACCATTTAAAAGGCGAGGTCTTATATTCTTTACGGCTGAAAATGACAATTGGTTATACAACAGCAAAACAATGCACAAATTATGTACCTGATCATAGAATCAGAGGACCCTGATAAACAATATCTGAGAGCATACAAATGTGTCAAAATTTTCACTAATAAAATAGATAAAGCACTGAAGAATTTACAATCAAATAAATGAACTCACTAGCAGTCAATCAAGGGAAGAACCCATCAGACAACAATAAACTCCCTGATATGTTCAAATAAAAAGTATCCGTCCCAATTTTACTTGAAAACAATGTTGCAGACTTGCATATATAAAACAAATATGAACATGAACACATAAAGCCATAACAAGGTTTATTCTCCACAAAGCAACGACCCCGTCGTTCTCAAGTTATTTTGCATCATAGGGCCATTGATGATAAACCAAAAATTTCTTTTTCTAAATTTCCAAAATTTTCCAGCCAACCAGTTTATCCCACTGCAAAGAGTTTAGCAGTTGCAAGAAAAAAGAATCAGATGAAAAAAATATGTATCTTCTATCGCATATTAAACCTCCATAATTGTAAGGCCTCCAACAAATATCAAGCTAATAATATTTTTAACTCAGAACTAAGAGCTAAATTCATTGTAGCAACCTGCCACTAGAATCCAGAAGCAGAGCCCTAACGTTATCTGTATGCCCTCTTAACTTCATAGTCTTCGAACCAGTTCTTGGGTCCCAAACACGCACAACCTATATGTAATTGAGGCAGGAGATTAAGATTGCTACTGAAATTGTTAAATAAAAAAATGACCAACAAAAGAAAAGCTAAAACCATCCCGAACAAGATGTCATAGGTGGAGAGAAACACATTATTTTCATAAAAGTTGAAGTCGGTAAGAGGCAATATTACCTTCTCAGTTCCGCCAGAGACAAGAAGGGATCCACTATCATTCATTGCCAATGCGTAGACCGACTCTTTATGGCCTTTGGCAGCGAGGGGGACATATCCATGACACTGAGCAGTAATACTGTTACTCGAGCTAATTGGTCGCAAACTTGAAATGGGTAATGAATTTGCAGAACCATTGATACCGTTGGAGCAATCATCTTCCATTGCATCACTGGACTTTGAGAGTGGAGTAACCGCAGCTTCAATATCCCATATGAAAACCTCCCCACCAAGACCCCCAGAGGCAACCACACTTGTCTAAAATGTATGACACTAAAAAAGAATCAGAAAGTGACTTACATAGTATTAAAATCATACCTTGATGCACAAATTATGCTGGCATATCAGACATGAAACTTAAATAGCACTATTACATTGACATGAACCTTTCATCCAAGCAGCTAATAAATCCACAGAAAATTTGACATAGGAATTACATTTTTTTCAGCTGCAGCTAGACACGTAACATAGTCAGAGTGTTGACGGAGAGTCCTGGTACAAGTTCCATCAGACAAGCAATTCCATGTCTGGTATATCACAAGGAAAAAGCACATGTCAATGCTTAACAAAATTAGTCCAAAAGAGAACAGCTAAAGATAATACATTAATTAACAACAAACCTTCAATGTGGTGTCTGACGAGCAGGAAACAAGTGTATTGTCACCAGCAATTACAGCATCATTTACCTGCGCAAGGAAATTCTCAATCATAATTTACACAGTTACAGAGATGTATTATATATGTACGATAATAGGATGGTGAATTCCACAAACTGAAGAAAAAAGAAGATAGAAGAGCTCTCAACATTCAATTGACTATTGATGTAGATGAACAAAGTGAATACTTGTTCTAGATTTTCCTTTTGGAGAGCTGGTTGGCTAACAAGCAACCATTCATATTTCATAATACATCAAGATATGGCATTCTAGAAGACCCAAAAAATAATAATAATAATTAACTAAATTTTCACATGCTCCCAATATGATGGTAAATTCCACAAACTGAAGAAAAAAGCAGATAGAAGAGCTCTCAACATTCAATTGACTATTGATGTAAATGAAGCACAAAGTGAATACTTGTTCTAGATTTTCCTTTTGGTGAGCTGGTTGGCTAACAAGCAACCATTCATATTTCATAATACATCAAGATATGGCATTCTAGAAGACCCAAAAAAAAATTAATTAACTAAATTTTCACATGCTCCTAATATCAAATTAGCAATAAAAACATATCGGTTGAAGTATGATGGTCATGCTCATAGCCAAAAGTAAACTGTCTTGAGCAAAAAAGAAGGTACCCAATCAACATGTGACTCAAATGTAGCAGAGCAAGTGGCAGCATCTTCACCCAATGCCCATCTCTTAAGGGTGCCATCACGGCTTCCAGTAAAGAGATAGTTGCACCCATCAGAGACAGATGACTTTAGCACAGCCAAACAATTTATGCCAGCAGAATGCTGCAAAACAACATACCAAAGTGAAGAAACATCAGTGCCTAGTTCCTATACCCAAATAAAGTGATAAAATGATCAACTAGTCTACAATTCAAGATAATGACTTTTATTTAAGAATAGTAAGCAAAGCATTAGCAAAACTATCTAAGTTGATTGTGAAAATGTTCCCACGTTAATGATGAATGCAAATATAAAGAATTAGTAACTGACAACACAAACATCATTTTCATTTTAATTTAGTATAACATAAATTTTGGAAAGATCTTTTGTCTCATAGTAGCCTGCTCCAGTCCCCTTAGGAAACTTTTTGTCATGGGGTTAACCATACACTTCACATGTTTCGTGATTCACATGGCATCATCAAATGATACAATTCTTGGATAAAAATCTAAAACACACTAGAACACCCTGGTTGACATTTCTTTACTCTGACAGTATCTAGGGTTCTCAAACAAAAAGAAAAAAAAAATTCTCAAACTAAGTAAATCCTTAACACTTCCCCCTCTTAATAATATACAGAATGTTCTTGTGACTTACGGCCAATCCTAATGATGAAAAAAATCCAATAATGAAACAGGAAAAGCTGTACCTTAGAGAAGGAAGTTCGCAACTTCCAACCCCAAATAGATTTCAAATGCGCCAAGTTTATCATCATCGCAAATATAAAACAAGCATTTCTTACACGGATTGATGAAAAGGACATATACCATGGTATTATAAATCTACACAAGGATACACAAAAACGCACGCATAATCAATTGGTTATTCTAAGGTCATTATAAATTTGAGTGCCCCCCACAAAACAAATACATATAAAAACAAAAACAAGGTTCTTGAATTTATATTTTAGCTATGATATGATTGCATAAAAGATAATAAATCTAAAATTGCAGAAACCCCAATAATCTAAAATGAGGCATCACAGTCAAAACATATATAAATAAACTAAAATCCTAATAAAATATAAATATGCAAATTCCTCAAGATTGCCAAATACATATCAAGGTAGACGACTTGTTCATTTCAAAGAGGAAAATAATTATAAAACCACTTCACCTTTGTGTCATCGGATTCATTCAAAACATATGTCAGCCTCTTTTCTTTTCGTGGGCGGTTAGAATTGGCATTGTTCCCAGCACTGCCCACTCGATGCATTGCAGTGACCCCTAGATAATTAGTCAAATGAAAATTATAAACTTTAGCACCCCTATATCTCATTGCTCACTGAATACTTGAATATGAACATGATATATTAAGTTAGAATAACCTATATTCGTCAATAAAAATTCAATAAGATAAGAAAGATAAAACTACTAAAATGAACCAAAGTAGACCAAAATCATATATCTATAACAAATTAAAATAGAAAATTTTCTATATGATTCAGTAGAGATTGATTCAAACCAATACACAACTAAACTCTCATCAAATCCAAATCTCCACTCAAAATCGTAACTATCGAAACTAAAATTAGATTTCTTATCTTAATTAAACACGTTGTCTAAAAATGCAACGAACACATCGAAAATTCAATAAAAAAATTATCAAGCTTCCACTAAATTAATACACGGATAAGCAAACTAAAACAAATGATCGCCCGAAAACAAGCGAATTTACTGATCAGCGAAAAAGACAAACGAGAAAAAGAAGTTAAGGAGTGTGAAGCTTTGAACTTACCCGCGAACGTCGATGGAAATGAATCGATGAAAAAGAAAAGAGAGAGGATTGAATTAAACCCTAGAAAATATTAGTGAGTCGAAATTTGATTTTTTTTTTTAAAAAAAATTTTCCCCTTTTGCTGCTGAAAAGAGCGATCGTCCAAGGAAGAGCGAGAGATTTGGGTAAAGAAAGGATTATTAACAAAAAAAAAAAATTAAAAATTAAAAAAAAAAAAATCTCTTCTCTGATACACTGAGCTGAAAAGTCAGAAGACTAGGGGAGCAGAAGGGTACGAGTGGGCTTATCGGTGTTGTAAAAAAACCGGTCTCAACGACATCGTTTAGAGAACATCAAAACAACTAGAGCAAAATACCAAATATATATACATATATATATATATATATATATATAAAAAAAATAAGGGCTAATTATAAAAATAGCTCTTGAATTATATCATTTTTAATTAAATATTTAAAAAATTTTAACTTAAATAGGTATATATATTATAATTCAGTCGAATGCACAAATACTTCGTATTAATACTGTTAAATAAATATTGATGTGGTATTTAATATCTAATGAGATCATGATTTATGATAAAAATGCTATGTCTTTATTTAAAAATA
>JBBYHL010000007.1:2255206-2271030 GCA_038381835.1 Adansonia madagascariensis | reverse complement strand
TGCTTAAAACAAATTGAAAGGAATAATAATCCGATATTATATTATAAAATAAAAAATTTAGAAAATCATTGAAAAACCGATTAAACCATAAAAAAATTGAAAAAAAAAACTAGATTTTAACCTTTTTAATATGTTATTTAAAAATATTTTATTTAATGAGATTAAACATTTAAAAAATTATTTTAAAAACTCAAAAATCTCGCCAATTTAACTTTTAGTCCGGCTTTTTAAACATTGATCAATTCTTAGGCAAAAATTATTAATGTGTTTGCAAACCCTTTCCCCTTTTTTAAATCATTTGGAATCCAAAGTTAAATGGTTAGCCACATGAAAAATGGGCAAGGTGTAAAAAATAATATTCTTATGACTTCCTTTGATTACAACATAAAAATGTTAAAACATGTTGAACATGCATATTCCAGCCATTGCCACCACCCACCACCTTGTCTGTCAGCCATTTGCGGTGGTTTGAGTATGTATTTTACTATACAAATGAACAATCATACAAGACTTAACTCGTCAGTAAAGCTTGAAGTTTCCGTCTGTTCCCGAGGTCCAACCGCCACAAGCTTCTTCCTCAACGCCACGAGGTCTTCCCCAGCGTCGCATATGTAGGCCGATGCTTGCCTGCCGGACAAGGTAGCCCCTTCCATACTATCTATATAATCCTGTTCACAGTAAATACCATGCCAGAATTTAAAACCATTCCCTTTTGTTTCTTTTTGGTCAAAAAAGTTAAAAATATTCACTATCATAACAGTCTACACTGGTTCAAATCCAGCTCGGCCCAATAATTCGCAGATCCGTAACATAAAATGCCCGCCTTTTTTTTGTATTTTGTTTTTCAGAAAAGGCAAACAAAAGTGTTAGTCCAAAACTATCAATCATGTATTTAAGAGCTTAAAATCCCGGTGGATTGTATATGGAGGCCCACATATTTCTCCAGGATGCTAGGCTTATCAATATCCCGTCTTTAGGATAAGCTCAGGACTCAACTCAATTGGTTGATACAACTATTCTTAAGAGGTAGCATTCAATATGTTTGAGATTTGAATCTTAAAGTCTACAACCCCTTTCCTCTATTATTCGACTAGAACCTCTTTTGTACCAATTTATATACACACATATATATATATATCATAATATATATATATATATATATATATTCTTTTCTTGCTTCCTCCACATTGGCTTGTTGCTATACTTTCTTTTTTTACAAAAAAATTCCTTCAACTAGTAAAAAGAGCCAATGTTGATCCGAATTTAAATTTTTTTTTTTTAAGTATTTGTATCCAACACAATTTGAAAATAGGTAGGGGGATATGATTCTCCAAGGGCCTCCAAATACATTAAAATCTTGGGTAAAAATCGAACATATCCAATCCATGTTTTACACATACTCATGTCCAATACTCACATCCAAGTCCAAGTAGCATGGGAAACAGCTTCTCTTCCTAGCAATGCGAGAATCCTAGACACTTGGTCACCTTTTTTTTTTTTTTTTCCCCTAATTCTTGGGTTGAAGGTAAAAGATGTAGTCAGCATTCGGATAACCTAATATGTCTAAGATAGAAAAGAAAGAAGTTACCTGCTTTGTGTAAGATCCAGCAAGAAAGAAGTTCTTTACAGGTGTCTTCTGATCGGGTCGGAATGGATCTTTACCGGGTCCCTCACGGTATAGAGATTGCCCGATTTTGACAACGGATGACCATGTAACTTCTAAACCTTGGGACGATGGGAATAAAGCCAAAACCTGGCAACAAAACAGCAGTAAAGAAACGATGATGCAAAAACTAAAGAAGGTATGGAAGGTAAATAATGGTGTAATCTTCAATCACAATTATCACATATACATAGAGACAGTTAAAAAGTCTTAAAATACTCGGACTCTCAAGTGTGAATGTTGGACACGGGCATGTGTCTAAACTGGATATGTTCAGTTTTTTCTACGTTTTTCAATGTATTTAGAGAGTTCTAGGAGGGTAAATACCCATGTCCAGAGATGCATTGGACACGGAAGTTAAACATGGGTACTTCAAGAAACATGAACAAGCCACGGCTATCTCAGAACAACTTCAATTTGTGTGCAAACATGGATAAATTTTAAGTTTTCAACCCAAAGCAAGTTAAAGAAACAAGTGGAGCCAAAGATATGGACACTATATTAAGTAAAATATTAACTGTTTGGAAATCGAAAATGGACACGGACAAAGACATAGAACTATTCATTTCGGTCTCTTGAAAGTTGCAATCAACTTAAGAATAAGGGCATCCTTAGAAACTTCGAACCTGCTTTGCTACTCGCTTTATGATTTCATCATTCGGCAACGGCATGTACGGGTCACCCGGTGTCAACACACATCTAAAGGACAGCAGCCAAACAAGCAATAAAAGGAATTTGGTCAAATAAAGGAGCAGATGAAGTATCAACAGAATATATAGGAATAAACAAGCCCAGTATTTGCACGTCATCAAAATTTTATTCGGATCTGAGTCCAACAATCAAAATGGTACAAACCTATGTTGCTACGACTCTTTATTTTTCTTCAAATACCCATGTCTGACGCATATACGGACACAAGTATGGAGATAATTTCTCAAGCATAGTAATATATAAGTGAAAAAGACAAAACCCTCGGACAATGTCAATATACAAAGTAATAACATTAAGAAAATATGTGTCCGTACTGGAGCAGTGAGCCTTGTCCCTCGATGTAGTAATCTTCTGGAGACGTTAGAGCAAGGTCTGCAAAGCAGGAGAAATCCGCATCCGGAGTATACAGAAGATTATCGAGGCCTATAGCTCTCCTCAGTTGCCTTTTAATGAGTTAAAAGATATAAGCAGGAAATGAAGCACAACAAGCAATTGTTAGTTCTTAAGAAGCTAAGTGCAAAGGAAGGCTTTATTAGGCCTTCAAAAACAATCTGACTTTGAAAACAGCCCGTAATACAGATGAAAGAATCACCTTGACCGTTCAAGATCCTGCAACTCCGTGACCCAACCATTGTATCTGAGTTGGACAGTAACGACTGGCACTCCTACTAGTTCGTAAATGTTATTAAAAAATTCCGATTCCCTCCACTGGGATGGAAGCAGCCTTTTTATTCCAGGGACATCACATGCTGCCATCAATATAGAGAGAAAGATTAAGGAACATTTTTGATAAAATGAAAAGGTAAAATGAAACTTTTGAAGAGGAAGATCCAACTACAGACCAGCAACGTAAGCATCAGCTGTTACAAGTTTCTTGTTAGTAGCCTGCAATAATATGAAATTTAAAAACTAAGCCCCAAAATGAAAATTTTAAACACAAAACCTTATTCAACTAGCAATTTTAAGTTGTTGCATATCATACAGCTGATTCAAACATGCTAATCTTTACGCAGGTTCAATATCTGAAACTGTTCTGATCAAATACATAAATTGCAACTATATTTGCGATATTTACAGGAAGCAACGTTGAAGGTGATTTACTTTAGACATGGCGAGTCCCGTAACATATGTCTCTCCATCAGCGGATTTATCGTAAAGTATCTCTCTGCATCCCCACCTTAGGTGGAACCTGTTTCAGCAAATATAGATATTAAACACGAGAAGTGGTCAACTCATTTCAAAGAAAACCTATAAGTAGTGAACCATTATCCAAACTAAATAGTTAGTAGGTGATATTAACAACATACCTGCCTCCTCTTTCGGTTATATAATTTCTGATGGGACCACTCAAGTAAACATCCGGAGAACCCTTCAGCATACGCAGAAGGGAAGCCTCTGTCTTAGTGGCAAACAGTGAGAAAATAGTGAGCATACAACGAGCGCTGATGTTATCACAGTCAATAAAACCCAAGGCATAAGCAACCGGATCCCACATTCTCTGGATACTCATGCGCGTGCCACCTTTAGACAAAAACCAATCAGAGAAGCTTATCTGCAAGAAGTGAATGAAATTTTAAGTAAATGGAAATGGTAAGGGGAAAAAAGAAAAGAAAAAAGGCCAAGAACAAGATATTAGGAGAAGAAGAAGAAGAGTAAATTACCAAGTATCAAAAGCAGGAGCAGTTGGATGATGAACAAAGTAAAGACATTTAGTTCAAATATAACCTATGTTACTCAGACTCGGGTGTGAGTTTCAGATACAGGTATGTGTCTGATATGGATATATTCAATTTCTTTTAAAAGTTTTTTCATGTATTTGGAGGGCCATATCCCCATACCTATGTCCAGAAATGCGTTAGACACGGGTACTTCAAGAAAAATGAAGAGTCGAAGCATAGCAAAATAGAGTTTAACTACCTTCCAAACAAAAATGAAGGAAGAAAGAAGAAGTATCACATCCACTGTAGGACAACTTCATGCTACTAAGACATTAAATAAATATCTATTAAAGTTAAAGACTTATCTTTAGAAAACTCAAACTTGGTGACTATCCGAAAGGAATAGAACCAAAAGAATGAAAAAGATAATTTTACATACACTATCCAAATCTGTTATATCCCTCATTGCTCCATCTGGATCAATAAAAGCCTTCACGACCGGACTTAGGGCAAGAGCCAGAGCATTTCTTGCTTTATCATAAGTCTGCACTCAAAAAAATAAGAATGAAATGATTAGCTTAAGTAACATCTACTTTAGCTTAGGGAAATGGAAATAAAACCTTAAATTAAAAAGAAAAAGGGTATATTGTAGGCCATATATCGGAAAAACAATTGTCAGATTGCCATTGATGATAAAGCTGCGACATTATCAACAATTTTAACAGAAACAATGGGAGAAGCACTATCACAGTCAGGGAAACAAGGAATGCAAATACAGTGCTGAGAAAAACTATGTTCCTCAGACTTGTGTATGAGTGTCGGATATGGTTATGCGTCCAACATGGGTATATTCAATTTTTTCTAAGTTTTTCCATGTATTTGGAGATCCTTGGAGGGTCATATCCCCATACACATGTCCGGGAATGTATCTGACATGGGTACTTTGAGGAAAATGAAGAGTCGGAACAACATAGGAGAAAAAAGTAGTAAAAGAGTATAACCTTCAGCTGATTTGTCGATAAAAAAGCACGAATTCCATGTAAAGGAGCTCCAATCGGAAATCGGAAATCAAGTTCTGCATCCCAAGTCAAAAGTCATGAAATTGAATGCAGGAATTCATGGCTAAAAAAATATGCTTTTAGTTCAATTTTGAAATGAGATTTAACGTAAAAATTATTATGATGGACTTCCTTTAATAAACCATACCACCAATTTCACCCCCTTTGTTTACGAACGTGTGCGTATGATCCTTCACAAGCAGATTTTTATCTGCGCCAACCTACAATTAAGTAGAGATAAAGGAAAACTATCAGAGAACAAATAATAGCTGAGCCAACATTAAAAGGCCGATAAAGTAAAATTTTAACTGATGACAAAAAAAACCGCCATGCGGATAGCTCTTTTTTCTGAAAATCTATTTCCTAGCTAAGTAGAAGATGTTTTCTGATAAATATAATAGGATGAAGTTATTATAAGCCATCCTGGTTGACCTTTTTCATCAAACGGAATAGATTGTTGTAGCAACCGAAGAAAACATGCAGCCCCATCTCAATGTGGTTTCCTCTTCTATCAACAAAAGAACCGACTTTGCCTCCTATGAAAGACCTGGACTCATATATATCAACCTGAAGATACCAAATAAATCATCAACTTACAGCCACCATATTGGAAAAAAATCACATTTCCTTATATATAAGGAAAGACATTTGCGGGAATATGATTTTCGAAACTGAAAAATGCCAAAATATGGTTCTGCTTTGTAATTCTTATTCATATTAAAATGCCGATCTGGTTAAGATACTGCAGCAACAGGTATCTAGAGACAAAAAAAAAAAAAAAAAAAAAACCTCATGGCCTTGATCCAATAGCTCAACAGCTGTTGACATGCCTGCAAGTCCGGCTCCGATAATCGCCACCTTCAGCTTAGGTCCCCTATAATGTTCAGGTTCAGGCGGAAACAACCCCTTTGGAGCTGCCAAAATAAACAGTCCAACAATTATCTACCATGGTGACAAGAAATTAAGCTGCAAACTACAACTGAAATCTTCGAACATATGATTATCCAGCATCAAACACCATTGATCTCTAAATGATAAGAAACAATCACTCTAAGCTATATCCCTATATTCCTACTGAATACAATTCATTGTAATGTATCCCCTTTTTCTTGCAAGCATTGAGTAGACGGCACCTACGTTGCTCCGACTCTTTTTCTTCTTTGATTATCCATGTTTGACACATTTTTTGATATAAATATGGAGACATGATCCTTCACGTACATGAAAAAACTTAAAAAAAAAAAAAAAAAAAGTGAACATACCTGTGTTGGACCGTATCTAACACTCATACCTGATTCTCGAGTCTGAATATCAGAGGACAGCACTTTCCAACACAGTTAAGGTAAAAACCATTTCCACATCCCAAAATTTCATTTCTGAGCTACGTTTTCCTTTGTAAACTAAGTACAATTTCACTATTATCTACAAAACACCCAAAAAGATCGCAAAACCAAGAATACCCAGAATCCAAAAGACCCCAAATAAACTAAAGTTTGGCATAGAGCACCAAAAATAAAGAATTTCAACAGAATAAATTAACTACAAAAAAAATCAGAATCCAAAAGAATAGGAAAAAAACAAAGGGGTTACCATTAACACTCATGTCAGAAACATTGGTGTCCAAAGAAGACTTGACAAGGAGCCTTGGAGATTTCATCCGAGCCACTGAACTCAAACCAGTGGGTGCAAAAAGAACAGAAGCAGAAGCCATGGATGAACCCAGAAATTTTTGGAACTTTTTAACTTTCCTTCTTATATTATAACAGGAATTGATATTGATATCTTTCTTTAATCAACCTAAAAATTAAAAAAAAAAAAAAGAAGGAATAGAAGGAATCTAGAAACTAAAGATGCTGAAACGAGGAAGCTTTGTCCTGGAAGAAGAATTTCAACTTCCAAAGTTCTCTCCTTTTTTAAAATTACAAAAACAAAGAAGCAATTTTTTTTCTTTTTTGTTTGGATGGAAAGAAAATTGTAGAAGCAATGAAAATGGCGCTAATGTTGGCTTTTAAGTGACTTTGCCACTAACCTAAAATTGGACCAACCAAAACCAAATTCCTGCTTGCAGTTGAACAGTAAAATTTAATATATTATTACATAATTAAAAATATAAAATTTAAATTTTAAAAATATAAAATATTTTAAATATAATTATATTATATAAAAATTATATATAATATAAAATACATGAACTTACTGAGTTTTAAAGATTATCATTTTAATGGATGGTGTCAATTTCCTTCCCTTTATCTTGAAAAAAATAAAAATAAAAAGTTGAATTGCCTGAGGAAGAGAGAGGACCACGATAGACCCACTTTCCTAATTTCTGGCCAACCGAACAAATGTTTTTAATTTCTTTTAGCTTCCGTCCAAATTGGACAATAGTTGAATTTATAATTGTTTTGCCTGTTTTCCCCCTGCTTTTTTTATTTTTTTATAATCCATATTAGAGTAAAGTTATTTAAAATTAAATTATTTATTTAATTTAAATTTAAATTTTAATACTATAAATATAACTCGTAAAAAGTATTTAATACATGATATAATATGATAGGTATATATATTAAAATTTATATAATATAATTTAAATATAATAATAATAAAATAAAATATACGAATATAATATAAGTAATTGACTTGTCGGATCTAGGGCTAGACTAGGCAAAATAGGTTGCAATGGCTGAGGTTTTGAAGCCATTGAAATCATTTCCTCGAGAAGTTGTATAAGCTCCCATGTTATGAAAGACCAGCCGATCATTCACTTCCAGTTCCGGCAGCTGGTGACCCTTCAAAACCGTGTCAATCGGATCACATGTCGGTCCATAAACCGTGGAATCATATGTCTTAATCCCTTTGAATGTCGGATTTTTGTTGCTGCAGCTGCCGCCGCTACCGCCATGGTTAGCCAGAGGGGTGAAAATCACATCATCATGGTCATGTTCGCACTTCAAGAAGTTCAGAGACCCCCAGATCCCGTCGTTGATCCAATACTCTTTAATCTCACCTCTAACTCGCTTCCCTATAATGGTAGTTATTAACGTGAATGGCGTGTTTGCGAAGAATCGACCAGGTTCCGCCATGATTGTTAAGCCATGATGATCATCTGGTTCATCGGGAAAATATTTCTTTAAAGAAGCTCTCATGGCGGAGGCGACGTCGGGAAATGTCGGACCCGATGCGTAGCCTCCGCCGATGTTCAGAACATGCAGTTTAGGCAGCCCAAGTTGAAGTGCTGCTTCAAACGTTGTCTTGGCTGCTGCAATGGCGTCTTCAAATGCGCGGGCATCAATGGCGGCTCTGCTACCAATATGGAACGAGACGCCGACGACTTCGAGCTGGTTCGCTCGAGCAGCTTCTAAGAGGGGGATGATTTCTTCGGGGAGAGCGCCGAATTTGGAACCGAACTGAAACGTGGACGCACCGCTACTTTCCGGGACTTTGATACGGATCAACAGGGAAGATTTCGGGTGCCATTTTCGAATCTTTTCAAGCTCATTAATGGAATCGAAAGTAGTCAAGTTAACACCAACTTCAGCAGCGTATTTGAGGTGAGATTCAGGTTTGCATGTGTTGGCAAACACGATTCGATCAGGCGAAACCCCGAGAGCCAACACGGTTCGGATCTCAGCACGGCTCGCACAGTCGAACCCGGTGCCTAAAGCCGCCAATTGTTTGAGGAGACCGGGGCTGGGGTTGCACTTGACGGCGTAGAAAGGTCGAACCATGGGGAGATGACGAGCCCATGACTCAACCAGGGAGTTGACAGCACCCAAATCCAACACGTAAAACAACTCCATTTCTTGATCTTGATCTTCTTGTTGTTTTTGATTCGAAATGGATGATTGAATGAAATCAATCAATTGATCTCTGGATAAAGGTGCTGCTCCGACCTTCTTTCCTGTCAAACTTGATGAACTTGCCATTGTTGCAGGGCTTTGGAAACTTTGATGATGTTCTTCCCTTTGGTCAAAGAGAGGAACAAGAGAGATTATGCAAAGAAAACTGTGAGTTCACGAAATGAATTGGAACTTCTACTTATAGAAATTATTAGGAGCAGTCACTTCACTCCTCTGGCTATTCCTATTTACGGCCGCCCTCCAAGTCCCCCACCGATACAGTTGAGAAGTGCAAGAAAAACAAAAAAAAAATTATTTTTTTATTAGGGACGGAAGGTTCAAAGGAAAGAGAGAAAAGAATAGTCAGAAGGGAAATACTACTTTTCTTTTACTAATAGCTCGACCTATCTTCGTAAATTCAAATCAATTTGAATTATTATATAATAATAAATTATTTTTATTTAAATTAAATTATTAAAATTTTTAATATTAAATTTATTTAGATAATTGTATTCGATTTAAAAATTTTGTATGAAAAGAATTTTAATATTTTGTGTCTTAAGTATATTTTATCTCATTAAATAAAAAATAATTGAACAAGTTTTATATTTATAATTTATCCTTCTAAATAGTTCAAATGTATCATATTAAACTTATTCAGATTATTAAACTCGATTTTATAACTTTTGCATAAAAAAGTAATATTTTTTTCTTGTATTAAGCACTTTTCGATCATTTAAAGACAAAATTGATTAAATAAATTTTATATTTGCTAGACAATGTATTTCAACGGGTCCAATTCTTCTTCATTAATTTTCTGTCTATTAGTATCCGATACAAGTTTATTCACCATTCACAAATATGATTTTCATAATTCATCGATGGTTTTTGGTTTTGCACATCCGAATGGTGATGATTAAGATATTTGAAAGTAATGAAAAACAACAATAATGGATAAGATCTTAATCCGTGTTTTTAATAGCTTGTACGAGTAATATTAAACTTATTCAAATGCTTAAATTGTATAGAAAAAAAGTTAATATTTTGTATGTTAAGTACATTTAACCCTGTTAGTGAGCAAAATGATTAAACAATAGTCTTCAAATCAAATTTAACAATTTAAGCAGGTCTAATATCAAACACGACAATTAATGTAAAAATATTGTGTTCCTTGTTTTTTATCATTTTAGCTATATAAATATAAACACAATATAAATTATTAAATGTATTAAAATCCTAAATAAAAAATACAATATGTGTAATACACATATCATATTATACTATTTTCATTTCTACATTAAATGTGTCATATTTTCACATCATGTTCAAAAAAGTTTGTAGAGCTCGACAATATTAGTCACAGTTAAATGAATATGATTTGAAAAAAAAAAATTAAAACACGAAACAACATGAACACATGAACGTCTTAAAATCTATATGATACGAATTATTAATGTATCAAAAAATTATATAAATATAAAATATCTTAAAACACGAATATAGCACGAAAACACGAATTGCTGCGTCTAAAAATTTATAGTATTTCTGGAAATTATCTTCAGACCCCTTTTTTCAGTTTCAGATTATGGGGGGAGGCAATAATCCAAAAAGCCCAGATTCGATCAAAGTCATCGGTGTTTTTTAAGACTAAATCTTCAAATTTCTTAAAGCAGAAGTAAGCAAGGGAAGCTTGTCGGAAGCTCTTTGCTTGTAGTCCTTCTCCAGTGCTGTTGCTGCCAAAGAATGGAGCTCTGGACTCTCCTTTTCTTCCTTGTTCCTTCCTTTCGAAAGCTGAGATATGGCCGACGCGCACTGAAAACACGAAGATTAAAACTTTAGGTTCGAATGATATTAAATGCGAGGACACAGAGACGAACGAGCGTGAAACTATTTTTTTGATAAACATTTGATGCATGTGTTTGATTAAATGGTAATGCATCTTAATTCTTAAAGAATGAAAGAGAAGGAGCTTACCAAGCAGATTCCGAGAAGTGCTCGGGTATTCTTACCGCTGGTCAAGTCTATCGTCGATGCATAATATTTCTTGGCAGTCTGAAGGTTTTCTAGTCCGCCAAGCGTGTAAAGAACCTGTTGATGAAATGTATAATAAACAATCATTGAAACAAGAACTCGGAGGAGAGAACTATGTTGTTCCGACTCTTCATTTTTCTTGAAATACTTATGTCTAAGGTGCATAGAAGTTTTGGAATAAATTGAACATACCCGAATCAGGACACATACCGTTTCCAACACTTACACCCAAATCCAGGTAACATAGGAGGAGAAATCAAAAGATTTCTGGCTCTAAGTCTTTTTGTTAAACCGATGCTAGGAGGGAAGTAGTTACCTTCTTGGTTGGTGAGGAACCATTGTTGTTCTACAATGAATCATGGTCCTAACATCCTTGCATTAAAAAAATCACTATGGAAGTGGTCTTTGTTTAATGGTCTTTATATTGTTTGCATAACTATAATAACCCAGGTTACATGACTCAGAAGTAAGTGTCGGTTACGGTTATATTTAAATTTTTTCAGAAGTAAGTGTCGGTTACGGTTATATTTAAATTTTTTCTAAGTTTTTTCATATATTTGGAGGGTCATATTCATGTACCCATGTCTGGAAGAGTTGGACTTGGAGCAACATAAACAATAACTATGAAACCGGTTCTCTATTAGGTGGATTTGCAAGGAGTCATAGAATGTTATTTGGGAAACCACTAATGAAATTGCATTCGAGTTTCTAAATATAATAAGGAAGACACTTACATCAGCGTAGGCCAAATGATATAATGGAACCGTAGGTTGAGATAAAATAAGCTCCTCATAGCAGAATGCTGCTTGCTTGTACCTGATTTATCGACCAAAAACATGAAAAAGCTTAAGCCACTTCTTTGTAATGAATTGGGATAATTTAAAGGCACGAGCCTATGTTACTCAAAAGCTCGGGTGTGACGTTGGATGTATGTTCAACATTTTCTAAGTTTTTTAATGTATTTGGAGAGTTCTCAGACAATGTTCAAATATGTGGTCCAACATCACTGTTGGACAAACAAGGGTGATTCAAAAAATACGAAGAATCGAAGCGACATAGGCTCAGGCCATATAAATTAACACTCACATTTGTAGGGAGACGTATATCTCCGCAAGTTCTCTCCAAGCATCGTGATCCGCCATAAATCTAGCAAAAGGGGAAAAAAATGAGAAAGATTTGCTCTTTCTATATACTGTTGAATTAGGAAAAATAACTGTAAACAACAGATAAAAAGATGTATGAATTAGGAAACAGAGGGATCGATCGAAAGTTTTCTGGGATATCTCACATCTCTAGATATTTATTAAGCCACTCGATAGCCACAGAAACATTTCCTTGAGCCTTTGCCATGGCTACTCTCCTCTTATGTAGTACCTGCGCAACAAGGGGATAAGTTATCATCAATCCTTTTTTTCACCTTTATTTAAAGAAATAGCCCATAATATTTCTCGATAAAAAAGAACACATTACGGTTAACTATAGTATGAGTGAAAAGAAAGGAATGGGGGAGTGGTTGCGGAATTTACTTGATCAAGTGGATTGTCCTCTAAAAGGCTTGAGTAAGCTTGTTCAGCTTCAGTCCATGATCCGTTTGCTTCAAGCAACATGCCCTCCAGCCTGCCTGTTGATCATGAGAAAAACAAAATCACTAGGCCATCAAAATTTTAAAGAGCAAATGAATAAAATCAACAAAAATTACACCCTTTGGAACCCGGAAGATAGCAAATGAATGAAATCAACAAAAATTACATCCTTTGGAACCCAGAAGATTGAAACTAATTTAAGAACAAATTCATCCATCCTTAGTCACGCCATAATGCCAGTAATGTGTAAGCCCGACAAGGTTTTGGGTAGAATATTGTCGAAGATGTTCAACAGAAGCTTACTTCAAGTGTGTCAAATATCAAAGGGTAGGCAATGAATATATGATTACAATTTACCGAACAGCAGCGTAAATTAAGAGCAACATATATATATATACACACACACGGGGACGCACATTTTTATTCATAAAACCTTAAAACATAGAACATACATTTAATTGTCATACACTATGTTACTCGGACTCGTGTGTGAGTGTCAGATATGTCGTATCTATATGTCCAACAAGGGTATGTTCAACTTTTCCTATGTTTTCCATGTATTTGGGGTCATATCAGCTTGTCCATGCCCAAAAATGTGTCGGAAATAGGTATTTCAAGAAAAAAGAAGAGTTAGTGCAACATTGGTCATATATACTTACCAACCCTTTTGCTCTCGGGAAATTTCTTCTGTAAAACCTTTACGCAATCCTGCAATATTAAATTTCACCAATTTAAGAAAGGTAACATCATAAGCCTACTATCAGCAGCTAATCAGAAGCATCTGAAATAAAATGCACTGCAGTTTGAGAAATGATGCAAGAAACTAACAGATAAGCATAAGAACCAATGTCGTTGAAGCATACACCAACAATATCGAACAAAAGTTACACCATTCTCAACATGCAACAGGCTAAACACAATATTTCTAAGTAATGCCTTTCACAGAGAAGTAGAAAACTGTAAAAACAAGCATCATCATAAAGAACTCTGAAACTATGTCACTCGGACTCGGGCGTAAGCGTTGGACACAGGTATGTTTATTTTTTTCTTAGTTTTCCATATTTGGAGGGTCCTTGAAAGGTCATATCCTCATTATCATGAATGGAAATGTGTTGGATATAGGTACATCCAAAAAATATATATATATATATATATATGAATAATCGGAGCAACATAGCTTAAAGAACTCTGAACATGTTCAAAAGAGAAACTAGATCAACAATGAGAGTGGTCAATCCAATTTGACAATCACTAACAAGTAAAAGAATTGAATTAGTTTTTTTTGTTTTTTTTTTTTTTTTTTTTTTTTACATAAATGCAAGTATCAATCTCAAAACCGAATTTCCTAATCCAAAAATTACGCTAACAGAATATAGAAACAAAAGGCTTAAAGCAATTCAAAACGGAAAAACTATACAGCTATGTTACTCGGACTCGGGTGTGAGCGTCGAATACGGGAATATGTCCGACACAGAAATGTACAATTTTTTCTAAGTTTTTTCATGTATTTAAGGGGTCTTTGGAGTGTCATATCCTCATGATCATGTCCAAAAATATGTCGAACATAGGTGTCCAACACGGGTACTTCAAGAAAAATGAAGCATCAGGGCAACATAGCTTCACGGACAAGATTTGTACCTTTGCAACATCAAGACATTGGCGATCCATAGCAGCAATTGCTACCTGCTCATACAGAGTCCATTCTGTATCAAGATATAAGTGGTTGTTAGTAATTATTACTGTTCATAAGAAGTTTGCTATAAATTAACAGAAGTAACAAGTAACATAAGTTGAAAACTACGTAGATTAGACTCTTTATTTTTCATTAAGTACTCATGTCCAGCACATTTTCAAACATGGGTATAGGGATATGACACTCCGAATACATGGAAAAACTTAGAAAAAAGTTGAACATACCCTTATCTGACACAAATCAGTATTCAATACTCGCATCCGAGTTCGAGTAACATAGATTGAAAGCAATAGCACATGAGAAAAAAAATGTATAAAACGAACACAAAGTCTCATATCTAAATGAAGGTATAAATTAATGAAATGCCTCAAAAGTATAAACTACAATGTCCTAATTTCACCAAGTTTACCTAACAGTATCTGATTACTTATCAAAACTCAGCTAGAAACCAATGTAATGAAGACCTAAGTTACTCGGACTTGAGTGTTAAACACAAGTATTTTCAATTTTTTCTAAGTTGTTTCATGTATTTAGATAATCTTAGGAGGGTCATATCCTCATAGAAATGCTTGAATATGTGCTGGACACAAATTCCGGACATGAGTACTTCAATAGACATAAAGAGTCAGAGCAACATAAATGAAAACTCGGCCTGACTTTTTAACTAGCTAATTCTTCCTTTGATACATATCGATTCAAATCAAACTTGAAACTTTCAAATTTAAACAAAAGCCAATTAAACCACCTCAACATTGTCATTACACCCAATTTAAATCATATCTTCAATCTTTAAAATATATATATATATATATAGAGAGAGAGAGAGAGAGAGAGAGAGAGAGAGAGAGAGAGCTTGAAGTTTAAAATTCGAGCAAATTAATAACAGGGGCAGCAATCCATAAAGCTTCAAATTGTTTAAATTTAAGAAAAACTCAAGTGAGCAAAACCAGCAAAACCCAATTACAAAAACCAATAAAAAAATCAAAATTCAAATCAAACAGTTTGAAATCATCGAATTCAAGCAAAACCCAATTTCAAAAACCAAACAAACAAGCTAAAAAGAGAAAGAAAGAATTAACCTTCAGGGCCAAGGGCAGATCTTTTTTTGGGGTCATTTAAGATCGATAAGCCATGCTTCACGACTTTCTCTGAACGCCTAACTTTGAGTTTCCTGACAAGGGAAAGATACTCCCAAGCACCTCCTCCTCCATTGTCAACCTGGTTTTCAAGCCTGTTCAATTGGATCTCCTCTGATTTGCTCACCATCTCTCTCTCTCTCAATGTAGACTTCTTTTTTCCTGTTTTTTGGTATTTTAATTTGCTCTGATTTTGGTTTCTCTTACGTCAGTGGCCGACTAATTCACTTTTTTGGAGCACTTTCTTTGTTTTGCACTGTTTGGTTCCAACACCCAATCGTTGAAAGGCAATGGGTTCACTTATCTCCGCCTTTTTCTTCATTATTATTATTCTTATTATTAATATCAAATCTATTTGTCGGTCTAATATCCATAGTCCCAAACCATAGCAATGGCCCCAAAGGCCCAAAATAAATCACCAAAGCAAACTATTCTTTAATTTCGTATATTTATGT
>JBBYHL010000007.1:2233222-2245761 GCA_038381835.1 Adansonia madagascariensis | reverse complement strand
TCATTGTTCCTTTTGAAATTTATAGATGATTATGTTCATATATTGGTGTAAATTTAAAACATCAAAGATTTTTCCTTTTGCTTTTTGTTAGATTTATCAAAGAATGGACTATCAGCCAATCCGAGCTTTAAACAAGCTATTAAAAAGATCAATCGAATTTGATTCGACCCATAAACAAATACAATATTAAATAAATTTCGTTTTCTACTTTTTTTTTTTTGGGTTAACTTTTCCTCCAAGGTTTTTATATTCTGCTACAAGTCTTGACTTTACTATTGACGTCAATTAAGGCATACTTGTATTGCAAGATTTGGAAATAGTGATATTAGTGGGACATGATGATTATTAATATGGGAATTAAGTGAGTGTTTGGATAGAAATTTCCAAACATTGATACATTGGAAAACCTTTTGAGAGTGAAGTGATTTCTTGTCTCTATATTATACAGTGATTTCTTGTTAGAGAAGTATCCTCACAAGAATTGCATGAAATATCCTTTTTCGAAGGAGTTGTCAAGACTTTTTCTAGTGCATGAATCTTTTAAAAAAGATAAAATCCTACTTTTGCATATATATATATATATATATATACACACACATATATACATACACACACGTATATGAGGAGGAATCAATTTGTATTGATGTAAAGTTAACTAATTTGATATGTTTTTATAATTGCATAAATAATCAATATTTTAATAAATTGACTATTAAACTTAGCAAGATAATTTCACTTGTCATAAGTATAGAATTTTAAATCAGTCTAATATGAATACAAGAGGAATTCGCTTTATATATATATAAGATTTTATGAAATCAAATATTCTGACTAAAAAGGAAGTGCATTAAGATGAGAAGTTTCCCACTTATTTCTTTTTGGTTCGTGAAGGGATTTTCCACCATTTTCTTTACGAAAAAAAGTACTAAAAGAAAAGAAGAAGAAAAAGAATCCCAATAGGTTAGTCGAATTTGAAAGTCTATATAAGATGTTCATGCTGTATAATTAATTCAATTTTGTGTATCCATATCTTATATTTTATTATATCATATTTGTATTTATAATATTTTATATTTATATAAACTTTAATATATTAATAATTCGTATTATATAGATTTTAAAGATATATTTGTATTATATTTTGTTTAACTTCATACGTATTATATATATGTAATCATGTCAAATATCGTCAAGTTTAAGTATGATTTGGGCTTTTGTAAAGCTTATCTTGGGCTTGTGTTTATAAAGTTTTTAAGTCTATATTTTAATTGATAGGGTGTTTCCTCCGAAACAATCGGTTTGATTTTAGATTGGATTTTTTATTTTAAAATTTTAAAATTAAATATATTTTATTAATAATTAAAATGTTACAAAGTTAGAATAATCTAGCAGCACCGATAGAAAAATCACCAAAAAAGAAAAGCATAATGCATGAAACATTGACAACTCTTTAATGCTTATTTTATTATTTTTTAATTATAATTTTAATCCTCATTTATAAGTGTGATTTTCATAATTTATTAGCGAGTCTTACATGTATATGGTTATGATGAACTTCTTTAAAAGTCATAATAAAAAAAATAATAAAAGAAATTCCAACCTTTAAAGGTTTATATATTTCAGAACAAGCGAACTCTTAAGATATAATGAATGATTAAAAATCACTAAAGTAAAAATAATTCAATGATCGGGAAATAATAAATTCATTTGTGAAAATAACATGAAAAAACAGTAATCAGTGCCTAATGCATATTAATTCAATGGTATCATCTTGAATTCAATGAAAATAATATATTAAATATAATTTTTTTAAAATAATATTTCAGCTAATTTTAGCTAATACCTATAAGCTCTTGTTAACCAGACTCTAATAACCTACCTGAAAATTAATTTATTTATGATTGAAAAAAAATAAATAGTTGAAAAATAAAGAAAAATGAAATCTTTTTTCTTTTTTGGTTTACTGTGAGATTTTAAGATGAGAGAAAGAGATTAATGAGATGTAAAAACAAGGTT
Organism: Adansonia madagascariensis; assembly: GCA_038381835.1. Lineage (NCBI taxonomy): Eukaryota > Viridiplantae > Streptophyta > Magnoliopsida > Malvales > Malvaceae > Adansonia > Adansonia madagascariensis. The sequence goes on along the minus strand of JBBYHL010000007.1, from coordinate 2,243,745 downwards.
TTTATTAGCTATTTACTCTTGATTATTTTCTTTCAACCTTCATTTCCACTAATATTAAATTAAAGGAAAATTTAATTAATTTTTTTTCTATCCTTTCCTTTCACCCAAACATTGTTAAGAAATATATATGTATTTTTTTTTAAAGTTAGATTCTTCAACACCTTGATAGGAAAAAGAATCTCAAATTCACCTTCAAGGCAAAGCAAGTCTGTCATATTCAATTATCTTTTTTTTAAAAAAAAAAAAATATATTTATTAATCTAAAGCTGTTTTTAGTTTAATTTGAAAAACATGTTTCTCCAATCATGATGGATTCAAGATGCTACAACTTTGTTTGGGTTTTCATTATTCTAGCTCTTACTAGGGAAGATAGTGTTGAGGCAAATTCCTCTTCACTATCATTGGTCAAGTGAAATTGAATATTGCTAGCTTCTAAGAAATTTAATAAGAATATACTTTAATCAAGCATGTCCAATAGTGTCTTGCACCCTAAGAAAAGGAAAGTTCTCATTAACTCAGAGTTTAATACAATTAATTTATATAGTTATTCATGAAAAATGGTATTTATTAAGTCTAAGAATCAAATCTCAATATTCCAATCATTTTTTTATTTTTAAGTTACGACATATTCTTTACAAAAAAAAGAAAAAATTATTGGGAGGGAATCTTCATCTCCTACAAGGTTAAGTATTTTTTAATTAAAAATAATCAAACCAAATTATTAATTCATTTTGATTTTTTTGGTTTGAAAAGTAAAAAAAAAAAAAGAAAATCTCTTTGATTTTGTAATCAAATAGATGTTTATTTTGTATTATTTTGAAACCATTTCAAATAAAAAATATTTATACTATATATAGAATTTTTTATCAAATGCTTATATTAATATTTTTATTTAGAAACATATAAACTCTCTTTATTTAAGGATTTTCTATTTGAATTTTTTATTTTCAAAATCAACATCATTGCACTCTATAATTTTCTCCCAAAATGAATAATGAAGATTAATTTTCGTCTTAATTATTTTGTGCATTGGTTCAATTTTACAGGCATTTTCTTTATTCATAGTTGATTTTTTGCAATCTTAACCCCCTAAATAATGTCTAATTAAAATGGATTTTATCTACAATATAATCTCTAAAGATTATGAATGAATTTTGATTTACATTGTTGGAAGGTCAAACCAAATAATGAATCAAACCAATCCAATCCAATCCAAATTAAATCAATTGGTTTGGATTTTGTTGTAATTTGAATAGATTTGGACTCAAAAATTTAAAAACCAAAATATATATTTTTATGATTTTATCTTATAAACTTAATCCATACTTAACCCTATTTTCATACGGTAGTTTTTTTATTTAAAACTGTCAAAGATTGAACTTCGATCACTAGAATTAAAGTTCAATACTTTGCTAAATTGTTGATGCCAATTTATCAACAATAGTGTAGTATGTTGATAGAGTAACGAACTCTTAATTTTAGTGATATCAAACTCTGACAATCTCGAGTATCAAAAAATATGTGCGTATTGGTGCAATTTTAATTTACCCTTTGGTCTATACTAGCCTACGCCCCTTACTCTAAGGGCAAATAAAATCTTAATTAATACCCTACACCCCTTATTCTAAGGTCAACCATAATTAAGCTGCCGGTGCAAGAGAGCCAATAGGTAAGAGGAAGAATCCACAGTTGAATTAATTAATTAGCACTAAACACTAATTTATCTACAAATATATCTTACTTCTTACTTTGTTTTCACTTTTAATATTTGTAGGATCTTTTTAAGTTTTAGGGTTTAGCTCACAAAACCATATTTCTTTTAAATGATCTAAATCACATATTTTATTTTTAAATCAATTTTTTTAAAAAAATTAATATATTTTAAGATATATATATATCACCTTCCTAATTTTATTTGTAAAATTTAAAAATTTAGTAATAATAGACAAGTGATTTCCTTAAAAAAATTTGCCATGTTTATATGGATTGGGAATTTGTATGGTCCAAATTATTCTAAAATCATTAATCACTTCCCTTTTCAAAAGAAAGTCCTACACCACTAAAATTTTGCACTCAAATAATGTTTCAATTGATTTTTCGATTTTATTCTAAGGATTTAAATGGAAATTTTATAGGTTATAATAGAATTTTGAAAATAAAATTTTATATGAGTACGTAAAATAAGATGGATAATGATTTTATACACCAGCGATAGAAAGAAAAAATTTCTTAAGTAGAGTTCATGGAATAACACGTTTCCATAATATATTTAAAAATAAATAATAAACAAATAGAACATGTGTCATTTCATGAATACCGCTTGTAGAGTTTTTTCTTTCCACTATCGGTGGATGAAATAATTATCCAAAATGAGTGTGTTATATAAATACATTTGAATTTTTTCCTTTTCAAAATAAAATCAATATATTTTGATGTTTTAAAACTAAACCCATGTGCATGCTAAAAGTCAAAGAGCAAAATTCATATGAAATCATGATTATTAAGAGATTATTTAAGATTCTTGCCTAGATACATGAATCTTAAATTATTCTATAACTATATCTAAATTATATCATTAACTTTTCATTTCCAATATTGTTATATTCTACTATAAAATTAATAATATTAGACATGATCACAAAGATGTGACATGAATAAAATATTTAATACACGATACGATATGAATACGTGTCTTAAAATTTATATGAAACGAATTATTTAAGTATAAAAAAAATATATAAATATAAAATACCTTAAACACGATTATGACATAAAAAAATATATTAATATACCATAAAAACATAAATTAACAAATCTATTCTAGAGTCCGCCCATCCTATTCTTAACGAAAGTTTAAGCATAATATACTTAATTTAAAACTTAAACTTCAGGTTTTCTGGATAATCATTTCTCTCTTTATATATATTAAGGTTTTTTTATATATATTTTTAAATTATTTTTGCAGGAGACAATATAAATTGATTATATATATATATATATATATATTTGTAAATATCAAGCAGCTGCCAACATCATCCTGACGAATTCCTCATAATTAACTTGACCATCTCCATCCAAATCAGCCTCTCTAATCATCTGCTCTAACTCTTCATCTGTCAGTTTCTCTCCTATGTGCATCATCACTACCCTCAGCTGCAGTTAACATTTCTTCCGAATCAAATTATATAGCATGCAAGCAAAAATAGATTCAGTAATTTCGGACACAAAAAATATGATACATGTTATAAATTAACATGAAAACAGTATAATATATAGAGGTTCAATTTTTATAGGTTGAGTTGTGATTTGAAATTTTTTTTTAATTCTTTATTTAAACTTAGGTCAGCCTAAAAACTGGGATAATTCTTTAAAATAATAATAAAAATAAAAAATATTTTTATATTAAAATTTATAATTAAATTTAAATAAAAATATTTTTTAATTACTTAAACAATAATTCGATTTGGGTGGGTTATCCAACCCTTGAACAAGTTTAATAATATGATATTAATATATGTATCGTATTTGTGCCTAAGATTTTGATAATTTAATCATTTATGTTGTGTTTATAATTTCATAATCGACAAAAAAAAAATTTGAGACACTACACAAATATAGATTACCAAATATAAGAAAAACCCTAATACAATGATATACATATAAATAATACTATGATACATATATATATATATGGATATCTATTTTTAGGGTTATAGTTAGAAGAAATGATGAACCTCATTAGGTGATATGTAGCCATCTTGATCCTTGTCAAATACCCTGAAAGCTTCTTTTAGTTCCTCTTCTGCTTCCGCTTCCTGTTAGCAAAGTGCAATGGAGAATATTCACATAATAGTCAGTCTTTCTTGCTGATAAAAACAAAAAATGGAGTGAATATGCACACACATATATATATATATATAAACACTATTATACAATATAACATGTATAAAATATATTTATTACAAGATATTAATATATGTCTCAAAATTTATATAATATAAAATATTAACATATCAAAATATAAATAAATATAAAATATATTAAATATGATTATGATAAAACAATAAACACGGGTATTCGAATTGCCAATACAATATTACCTTCATTTTTCTTGCCATAAGATTCAAGAATTCCCCTAATTCGATAGTTCCATTACCATCAGTATCAACTTCATTGATCATGTTTTGCAGCTCTTCTTCTGTTGGATCCTGACCCAATGACTTGATCGCGATCCCTAGTTCTTCCATAGTTATGCGTCCTAATAAAATAAAACAAATTAACATTATTGATCAGTCCGTAACCATAAGTAAACATAGTGGATGAACAATTTGTAGCTAAAGTTTGATAGGGGAAAAATTATCTATCGAGTAATAAAGATAATAATAATAAAAAAAGCAACAAGAAAAAAAAATCAAGATTTAAAAATTTATATGATTTGATCGATTGTGCCTATGTTCATGGAACCGGCAAAGACTTCATTATTTTCTTTAAGAGAAGAATTACAAGTTGAGCTTAACTTAGTTTATGCAACTAATTGATATTTAATAGATTTGAAGTTCGAATTTTAGAATCTGTAACTTTTTTCTTATCCTTAAGCTATGACCTCTTTTATAAAACTAAAAAATTATTACATGCTTTTTCAACTGCCCTAAATTATCCCCTAAAATCAAGCAAAAAGCATAGCCATGCTCAAAGGTACACTTATTTAAAGGTTGGGCAGTCCACTTTCTCTAGTTCAAATAATTATTTATAATAAAATAATACATTTTTAGATATTTAATTATAAAATATATAAATATCAATGTGAAGATGATTTTTAATATTTCAAAATTTTTTTAAATAGTAATTCGAGCCTATGTGCTGGACCAAATTTAGGCTTGGATAATGAATTAAAAAAAATTCAAGTCAAATTTTGCTCCGGCTCATGAACATTTCTACGCCATGGCATAAGCCTCTCAAAAAACCCATTTTAAATTCATAACAATTTTTATTGGTTTAGATTTTTCAATTCGGGTTATCTCACACACAAAAAAGAAACTTAAGAACCCGAAGCTTAATTGGTTCCTGTAGCAAATTTGCATTCAGCAGATCTAAATAAATTCTGAAGTTTGAACGCAACATCGACTACTTTTTTCATTATCTCTAAACTATGATCTCATTTGTAAAAAAAAAAAAAAAAAAATCAATGTAAAAGAAAAAAACTCCAACAATATCACCTTAGAATCATATGACATATCTAGAGAAAAGATTAGAGAAGAAACTTTACCATCTCCATCTTTGTCAAAGAGACAGAAAACTTCTTGGAACTCAGCAATCTGTTCTTCAGACATGATTTCTCCCATGTTTAATTGCTGATTTAATGTCAAAAAAAAATATGGCAGAAATTAAGAGAAAATGAAAACTAAGGGAAGAGAAAAGAAAAAAAAAAAGTTAGTGAGGAATGCTCGGACAAACACTCTCAGTCTTTAAAAGCTAATACCTATGTTGAATCTCAAGAGGTTTTGGTACAAATGGGCCCTCGTTTAAGTTAGAAAAAAAAAAGAATTGTAATAAGTCAACTTTTTATATTATTTGGATTTAGGTAAATATTGAATATTCGAATGTGTCCACATAAGTATATTCAATTTGTTTTAAATTTTTTTCATATATTTAGTGATCATATATATTCCATATCTATGTTTGAATTATAAGTATTTATGGATTGAGTTATGTTATGACTCTGAATTTTTTGGAATTCTTTACCTAAATCCTAGTCGAGTTGGTTTGAAAGCTTGAATCCCTATTTAAAATAATAATAAAAATTTTAAAAATATTCTTATATTAATATTTATAATTGAATTTAAATAAAATTTTTAATTATTTAAACAATAACTCGAGTCAAGTCAACTCAAATTAAAAAAAACTTTACTCAGGCTTAGTCTAATATGAACTAGGTTTGTCAAGCCTGACAAGCCATAAACTGGTCTAGTTTGAATATATAATATATATAAATATCAGATATAAATATTTTAAAAATAAAAAATATAATAAAAATATAATATACAAATTCTTTAAAAAAAAAAATTAAAGAACGAGAATGCCCGAGAAGTTGTTGGCTTTTAATTTCAAAGTCCATTTGTTTTTAAAGTCTTATATTTTGGGTTGAATTCAATGCCATTTTCCAAGAGATTTTTCTCAAGGATTTTGGCCTTGAAGCTGCCTAGCTGATAATGACTTGTAAATGTTTTTTTTCCATTAATAATATTTGACTATAGACTTTTAGACATTATAAATTAATCTTTCCATATATATATATATATATATATATATATATATACTATTCTAAAAGGAGTGATTAATTGAATATTATGAATTAATCGAATATTAACTCAATAATAAAAAAATACTTAAAAATGTTTAAAAAAACATTAATATTAATATAAATTTAAGGATAAGTATGTCTTTTTAATTTAAGAAATTACTCGTTAATTATTATTTTTTAGTTATTATTTCTCAACCGCCCATATAGTGAATATGTCATGTTCTAGTGTGCGTATATATTTTAACACGTACTGAATTTTTCATGGGAGAAATATATGAAAAATTATCTGATATTTATCGGGAAATTTAGTAATATGATACATTTCAGGATATAATAAAAAAAACATTAAAAGTTTTAATATGACAAAAAATACTTATCACTTTTCTAATTTATTAATAAAAATTAAAATTTCACCGATAACGTATAAAAGTGTATTCAAATTATATTACCATCAAAATATGTCTTATTCATAATTGATTAAAGGTGTTCAAGGTCCTGAGCCGTGATTCAACAAATTATTTTTCGTATCCAAGCTTAGGCAAAATTGATTCGAAAGCCTATATTACTATATAAAATAATATTAAAAAATTTTTTAAAAAATATTTTAATATTTATAATCAAATTTAAGTAAAATAATTTTTATTATGCAAATATTAATTTAAATAAAGCTAAATCAATTCGATTTATTGAAATACTCACCAAAATTTGACCCTATATAAATTGAGTAGGCTACACGACGTTTGAAAAACCATCATAAATGGGTTAAAAACATTGCGAATGGAGTTAATATTTTTGGCTTAATTAATTAGCATATGTCGGTTTCTTGACATTTTTCTATTCATTTATTTATTTTGATTTGATCATCGCTTTGTTCATGCAAGAAACTTCAACATTCTATATTTTAATTGGAAAGGCAGCGGTTTAGGAGCTGACTAATTCAAACAAAAGGCTGGATTGGATGATACTTTTGTAATAGTAACTCATTGTCAAAGTAATTATGGATTTAATTCTTTTTTCTTGACATGTGTGTACCTAATTTGGTATCACATCAAAATAATTTTTCAAACTTTTGAATTAATTCCAAGTTCATTGCAGTCTTTTTATGGAATTAAACTTCTATATCTGCACTACTTTTTTTTATATAATATTCAATGTATCATTTGACTATATATTTATATATTTTCTATATGTAATATGTTAAAAAAATAAGGTTATTTATCTGATCGGATGGTTCCAATTGATTCAACTTGGACTTTGGGTGAAGTTTTAATCAATATTGCTATTAGACTTGTTTAAGGTTTACTTCAATAAGCTTAACTCATATTATTTAAATTTGAATTTTAATGATTCGTTTTAGATAATAATTCAAACTATCAAATTAAATTTGAACAAAAAATTAAAAAAAATAGATTATAACCAATTTATGAGCATATATAATTGCTATAAATTAAATAATAATATAGTTTTATTAATAATATTATAATATAATTCTTAAATTAGATGTGATCTTCAAAGTAAATGGGAGTGGGACTTTGGACCAAGCCACATGTTCTTATAACGTACAATTTCAGTAGGCAGTAGGTGGACTTCCTTTAACTCACAACTCTAGCAAACTTGCATTTTTTTTTTCTTTTTTAAGTTTCTTTTATATATTTAAAAGATGATGTTACCAACCCTTTTAAGAAAAAATAAGAATATGTAGTATAGCCTGCCAACTATATAGTATAGGTGTATTCATAAGCCGAGTTTTTTAAATTTTTTTACTAGTGTTGGGTTGGAACTGATTTATAAATTTGTTTTACTTTTGAAAAAAAAATTAAAATATCAAAATATTATTTTATATTATTATTAATATTTTTATAATTAAATTTAAATAAAATAATATTTTTATTTATTAAATAATGATTCGAGTTAAAATATACAAATTACTACATATAAAAATATTATACCTAGATTCGACTGTATTCGAACCAGGCGAACTACCTGGCCTAATTGAGGAACCAATTGCATCTTGAATTAGATAGTGGTGGAGAAATGAATCAGGCCTCAATTAACTAATATAACATGATAACACAATACGAAAAAAATATAATTAAACCTCGATAAAGCACAAAAAATTAATATAAACATAATATAAATATATAAATACATTAAAAATTTTTATAATATAAATTATTAATAAATTAAATTTATATAAATATTAAATATTTTAAATACGATAATAATATAATAAAATATAAATATAAAACGAACACACGAATCATTGTATCTAAGCTCCCATGTCCTGCCAATCGCCATGTTGTTGCCAAGCCGGCACTACGAAGAAAGAAAGAGGAGCAAAAAGAGTCACATCACAAACTCCTACTAACTTCGAGCAGATATTCATGAAAATCTAAATTTTCAGAACGTGACCCTATTTGTCTTGGATTGAAAACAAAGCTTTCTATGTTAGACAAATAAAAGGCGATGATCCCATAAGAAAGATGAAAGAGTGAAATGCCTCCTAATGTAATCCCTTATTTTTTGATAATTTTAAAATAAAAAATATAAATATTTTAAAGTTCGAATCTAACCTTAAATTGAATTAGACTTTTTAGTGTAATATGCTTTCTGGCTTTTCATGATTGGCTGTTTTCAGAATTTTGGCAATTAGGATATTCCCTGGTAAGTGTCAGATTTCAACAGGTTCTGAAGAAAATTCAAAGATCAAGCCAACTATAGCATGCAAGGACGGCCTCTGGGGTCTAATATCAATACCAAGTAAATAAACAACACAACAAGGCAAAAGCATACAAAACAAGTATAAACTCACCAAATTTCTTCTCGATTTAGACTTTCATATTAATAACTTTACACTTCATATTCAACAGCCAGATTTGGTATCAAGAAATTCACGTTTCCTCATTTATTCATTCCATGGAGTTGCCTTCCAACCTTTTACCCGATGAGGCCAGTCCTGAGTGGTTGAACAAGGGTGATCACGCATGGCAGCTAACAGCGGCAACCTTGGTTGGCCTCCAAACCATCCCAGGCCTTGTGATCCTCTATGGAAGCTTGGTGAAAAGGAAATGGGCTAAAAACTCGGCTTTCATGGCCTTTTATGCTTTTGCAATGGTTCTTGTTTGTTGGGTAGGGTGGGGTTTCCGCATGTCATTCGGTGACAAACTTGTGTTTTTCTTAGGAAAACCAGCTGTTGCAGTAGATGAGAAATTCTTGCTAAAGAGGGCATTTCTGGGGTACTTTCCAACGTCGACAATGGTGTTTTTCCAATCGGTTTTCGCATCAATCACATTGGTTTTAATAGCAGGATCCCTTTTAGGGAGAATGAATTTTCGTGCATGGATATTGTTTGTACCATTATGGTTCACATTTTCATATACAGTTTCAGCTTTTAGCATATGGTGTCCAGAAGGATGGTTGGCAAAGTTAGGGGTTATAGATTTCGCCGGCGGATTTGTTATTCACCTTTCAGCTGGAGTTGCTGGTTTCACTGCAGCATTTTGGGTAAGAAACTTAGCACCAATATGTAACATTCCATGAAAAAAAAGTTGCTTTCCAATTTATAAAGTTGTCTGAAAAAACAACATATTCAAATGTAAAGTTTGTATTAAAATTTTTAGCTTATGATTTCCTTTTTAGGTTGGTCCTAGGACAGATAAAGACTGGCACAATTTCCCTCCAAACAATGTAATTCTGATGCTTGCAGGAGCAGGACTGGTTTGGATGGGGTGGAGTGGGTTCAATGGTGGAGCTCCATTTGTGGCTAGCACTATTTCAAGTCTAGCTATCCTTAACACTCACGTTTGTACAGCTACAAGCCTGTTGACTTCGATCCTCTTTGACAGTTTTTTCTTTGGGAAACCCTCTGTGCTTGGTGCCATACAAGGGATGATCACTGGCCTGGTTTGCATCACCCCAGCTGCAGGTAGATTTGACAATTTGTATATTTATGTCACAATTATATTTAAAATATTTTATATTTATATTAATTTTTAATATATTAATAATTTATGTTATATAGATTTTAAGTCATGTATTTGTGTCGTGTTCTGTTTTAATGATTTTATACATACCATATTTGTATAATCGTTTATAAAATTGTTAGATTTAGGTGTAGGTATAAAAATCACCCAATTAATTATATTGCTTTACGGGAGATGAAAAAGGATTAATACGTAAATCCGCTCTTTAGCTATATAACTTCTGTCGATTTGTTTTCGTA
>JBBYHL010000007.1:2205269-2220592 GCA_038381835.1 Adansonia madagascariensis | reverse complement strand
TATATATTATATCACGTTTGTATATTAAATTTTTTAATTCAAACTGATTATATTTAAATAATTAAAAAATATTTTTATTTAAATTTAATTATAAATTTTAATAAAAATATATTTTAATATTATTTTAAATTATAAAATAAATTTTTCAAATTCATTCTAACTTAACTTAAATCTTAAAAAAAATATATATATATATATATGTATTCAAGTATCCAACAATCAGTCAACCGATAAACACCCCTAAGAACGAAGTTCTGGCCTTCTTTTTTTTTGAAATTTATTATTTTTAAAGTCTTTTTTATATTTGGTTTAAAAGATCTTTTATTTATGAAATGGTTGCACTTTTTTTATTAAATTATTATTATTACCTCCCCATCCCCCCAATTCTGGCATCAGTTTCTTTCTGTTGAAGACATTGGCTGAGGAACATGTTGTACAGCCTGTCTTAGTTAACACATTAAAAATAAGAAAAATAAATATATAAATAAATCACAAGTGATTACAGATGAAAGAACAAATCAGAATTAATATTAGCCACTCAACGTGTAATACTCACTAACTATTCATTTAAGCTATTTAAGGGCTAATTCATGGTATAATCATTGAAATTAGCCATCCTAAGAACCTGGGAAAAATAAATAAATAAATAAAAGATGGACTTCAAAAACTTTTTTTATGGTAAAATATTTGCAATAAGCATATAAGAGAAGTCCACAATCATTGATGAAAACCAGGAAAAATGATTAGAAAGTACGCAAATTCCAATGGAGAACTCTAACATAGATTTGCTTTTAAAACATGCTTCTCCTATGTACATACTTCATGATCATAACTTTCTGTTTTGTTGTTTCACCAATAATAATTCATTTTGGAAAAAAAAAATGCCTTAAAAACATAATCATCTCAATTCTTTGGTGTTATCAGCTAAGTGGAAACTGAAGATTTCTCCTGATCTGTACCGTGAAACTTCCTTCCAGCTTCAACAGCTTCCCTGTAAAATTTGCGAATTAATCAAAAGAAGAGAAATAAATATCTTACAGCCAATGCAGAAACAAAAGTAGAATGTTCGAGTCTGACTACTCGCTATGTACAGCAAGAATAATCCTTTATCCAGATAATTTAGATGGTCATTCGTATTATAGCATTCATATGCTTAATAATGGGAAATATAAGTAATGTCAAAATGTTGTAACTCTCATCTATAGCATTTCTGTAATTAGAAAGAAAATCAAGTCATTTTTTTAATCACCCTATATTGCTCCGACTCGTCATTTCTTCTTAAAGTACCCGGGTCTAAAGCACCTGTCAGACTCTATTCGGATATGATTATGGGGATATGATCCTCCATGGACCCTCCTAATGCATGGAAAACTTCAGATAAAATTGAACATACCCATGTCAGACACATACCCATATCCGAGTCCAAGTAACAAAGTTATTACCCATAGGTCCTTCACATCCTATCTATATCCAATTGAAAAACCCTAAAATTTTCATTTAGCAATATGCAAATCAAGTTTACAGGCAGCAAAAAAAGGATGATTTAAGCCAGAGAAGATAAAGAGGTGAGATTACAAACCTAAAAGCATTTACAAGCTCTTTATTTTCAGGGTCAAGCTTCACACCCTCATAAAAGGCATTGGCTGCTTCATCATATTTCTGCAATTAAAGGAACAGCCAAAAATGGTCACTGGTAAAATAGTAGAAACTTTGACGACTAGGCTAAAAGATGATGCCACATGCCTGCAACAAACGAAGAGCAGCTCCTTCCCGATAGCAAGCTTTTGGCCAGTCTGGTCTTAATGCTCTGCACGCCTTTGCATCGGTTAGAGCCTGCTCGGCTTGTCCAAGACGGATCCAACAAAGGCTTCTATTTGAATACAATGCAGAATCAGTTGGATCCAAATCAATTGCCTGTAAATGCATCAGCAGATGAGACCAAATCACATTATCATGTGTTCTTAAATTACTTGCACTCTCCTAAGGCACATAGGCACTCGATTCACGAAATGCCGGAATACACATTTTCCTTCTTGTGATGTACCAGGCTTAGCAATCAAGTGCTAGGTCATAGGGTTTTGCATCAGTTGATACGAAAATAAATAGAAAAAGGAGCTAAAAAACAAAGCGGAGATTCAAATTTTAGAAAATGGATTCATAGTGTAGGAACAAAAGGTTTTAAATCCAACCTTGTATTAGAATATGCGAAATACTGTAAATGCAGCTGCACAGTTGAGATTAGTATCTTACTTGTGTATATGCATCTAAGGCCATATGAAAATCTTTTCTTTTGAAAGCCTCGTCTCCTCTTAACTTGGCTTCTGTGGCTTTCTGCTTTGATTCTGGTGCCACCTAGATAAATTGTTTAAGATTATATCAGGAGAATATATATATAAATATATATATATACATATGTTCTTTCATTACTTCAAACTCTCAGGTATTATATCAATTATTTAAAGCCCATCGCTCAAAGTCTAAAGGAAGAAAGTGAACTAACAGACAAAATCTAGAACGACAAATCAAGAAGAAAAATCATTAAATCAAATAAAGGGGGACACCTCAGGGAGATCGCTTCTTGGTAATGTGGTTTCCCATGTTCCCTTGGCTTCCTTAAGATTTTTCATTTCCTCCTGCAAAATTCACTTCAGAAATAAATATAGATAACCAATGTATATAGACATTTGCATTTCGAGAAAAATAAGGAAGCTGTTCCAAGGAGAACAAGCTCACAAGCTGCTTAAATTTGATCAATACTGTAAAGTAACTGTAAGCAATAGTAGTTAAAGGGATTTCCTCATCCCTCTCATAGGGTAAGCAATCAATTTCTTAGCACATGTAGATATTAGGTAAAAAGCATTCCTAAGTTCAACATAAAAAGATGCAATTATTTGTAATTTTGTATGACGTCAACGTTAGACTTGAGAAAGGGACACTAAAAGAACCTAGTACAAACACTTTCATCATAATTTGAAAAAAAAAAAAAAAAAAAGCAGTACCAAGTGAAAATAGGAGTCAGAAAAAAAGACAATTAGTACCAATTGTTTGCTAGCTTCAGATTGCATGTATTCAAGAATACCATCTACAGTCCACTCTGGAATGGCAACAATTCTTGAGGTCAAAGGAAAAAGGATCTCGACAGCCCCGCGTTGGCCTCTGGCTGCTGCAACTTGTATGGGCTTCTGGCCATCCTGTGATGAGATCAACAAATTAAAAAAAAAAATGGAGGATGAAATTAACTAATAAATCTATAAAACCACCATTTTGTACTTTGGCGGGAATTATACTTGACTTTTCTTAACAACTAGAGAAAAACTAAAATTCTTGGGGAAAATTTTTTGACTCAAGTTTTTCAAAAGAAAAAAAAAATAAAAAACAAAAAAACAGTGAGCTACACTACCCAACTCCTGCCCGAGGTTCCAGTTCAAAATAGCTAAAAATCGATTATCAAGTACACTTCTTTAAAGATTAGATCACGGCTCACAATTAATGAAGCCATTCAGAAGGCAGCGGTGACTTCAGTACGAGTCAAAATCCAGCATTTAGCATAAAATGTACAAATAGAAACAAGAGACACCACCATTCTATTGATGCCAGATTCCGCAACTTCCAAGTCCCAATCGCACATTGAAGAAGACAATAGAAACATTGCTTTAAATAACAGTTTGGTACTGCACCATCTGACAGGTAACAGCAAGAAATTTCCGACACCCTTACTAGTAAATGCATGCATATCAACAAAAAATCCTTTAAATCAAGATGATGAATATTGTCTGAACAATGAATGTACTAGTGACCTCACCTCATCAATGGCATTAGGATCAGCTCCAGCTTCCAGTAAGCTGTTTATTAATTCTGGGTTTCCATTATCTGCTGCAATATGCAATGGAGTTGCTCCACCAGCTGTAACATTCACTTTAGCACCCGCCTACATATGAGAAAACGCAAAACTCAGCAACAACAACGAAATGTTATCATGAGATGGCATAAAGTCAAATGCAAAAATTAAACATAATAACTAGTCTACAGTCAAACTCAAATGATATTATCTATTACAATCCATCTACTTGAGGGGGGGGGGGAACAAAGAGCATGAATGATAAAAGAGAAAACATTGGAATTGTTACAAAGTTTACAAACTTCCTAATTCTATTTACAGGTCACTCATCAAGCAAAGCTACTAAAAATATATAAAACGAAAAAAAAATTCTAATTTCTCTTATAAAACTGTCATTGCAAATATTATAATATATGTGAAAAAAGTGTCCAACATAGTAGAGAACTAAGAAAATACAAAACCTGAATCAGCAAGTCCAAACAAGCCAGTGAACCTGCCGCCACAGCTGACAACAATGGAGTGATATTATCCTCAGTTTCAGCATTAGGCTGCAAAAGAAATCATCATAAGCAGTAAAATATAAACTCACATCAAAGAAACTATTAAAAACAGGAGTCTCTAAAGAAAACATAAAAATTCTCTAGTCCCTAGAATCATTGTATTTTCATATTAAAGCATTACAACATGAAAACGAAACACACATTAGCATGATGTTCTAACAAAACTTTTACAGCCTCATGTTGGCCATGACCAGCAGCCCAAACTAAAGGGGTGCCAGCATCACTTTGTGAATCAACCTCAACACCTAGGGCCAGTAAATGCTTCAGCAATTCGATATTCCCTGCAAGCATAGAAGTAGTGAATTTCAAGTAAGAATTCACAAAGATAGCTTAAGAAAAGAAAATAGTTAAGGAGGTCAAATGGCCATGGACGATAGCAAGTTACAATGAGTCCTGGACCATAGTAACCATACTGAACTAAGATTAAAATACCACCACATCAGATTTTAAGGAAAAAGAATATAAACCAACCCCATCCTTAGAAAAGGAACAAACAAGCTAAAGAGACTGCACCTGTTCCAGCTGCATGATGCAAAGCTGTGGCACCTAATTCACTAGGTATAGCAGGATTGGCACCATGTTCTAGAAGGTATTTCGCGGTGAGAGTATGACCTTGCCGAGCAGCATGAAGAAGAGGAGTCTCACCTACATTTTTAAGTAATTCAAGAAGATAAATCAAAGCATCTTTATCACACAAAAAACAGTGTACTAAGAATATTTCGGCTATTTATGATGTACAAATCAAATGCATACCATCTTCATCTCTTGTGTCAACATCAAGCTTCAATTCTTCCAACAAGAATTTGCACACTTCAGTCTTGCCCTCTCTTGCTGCAAAATGAATTGCCCCTCGTTTGTTTGCATCCTTAATATCTGCCACTGTTTTTGCCAGTCCCTTTCCCTCGTCAAGTTGAGTCGCAATCTCTACTCAAAACAATTATCATAAAAAAAGGGGGGCATTTCAATTTAACATTTAACTGTTGGAATAATAAATTAAAGACAAAACATGAGTTGCCTTACTCTTGAGAAGATCAAGATTCCCAGTACAAGCTGCATTCAAAAAGTTTTGAACTTTCTGCCTCACTGCAATAAAAATATCAACAGGTGTGCAAATTTAAATCTTAAAGCTATTGAAATTTTTGCAAACAGGGTCAACAAACAAAAAAAAATTTCTTCTTCAGCTAGACAACATATAACACAAAAATTCATAAACTTCCATCTATAATAAACACAGACGGAAATAAAGAATCCCAATTAAAATATTCAACTTTTTTACTCCAAAGGAATCAAATTTCTAACCTAATGAATCTAAAACGTCAAAGATGAAAAACCCAATAAACAACAATGCAAAACTATCTGCATAAAACATAAATAGCCGAAGAAAGTGGAAACCTGCAAGGGCAGCTGAAGCATCAGGAGCCATGGTTACAGTTGCCTTTGTAAAACCCTAAGCAGAATTCTTTCTTTTTTTTTTTTTTTTTGTTTTTTGGTGGGTTTGCTCTGAAAGTCCAAGAAAGTTACGAACTTGACTTGAAATACTGGGCTTTGCCTTTTGTTACTGTTGTGTACTAAAACGAAGTTTCTGGGGTTTTATTTTACAACAGAGTTTATTAAGTATTGAATTTTTTTCCCTTTTTTCTTTAACCTGAGTATTTTTCTTCACAAATTTATTTTATTTTATTATAATGATAAAGGTATAAATTAATAAAACATGAAATATTTGTTATATGGTAGTAAATATTTATTTTTCCATTGTCTTTGATGCAAAATTTTCTCCTCTATTATTAATTAATTTGTCTTTAGAATTTTTTTAAAATTTTGACATTTTTTTAATTTACTTAACATAAAATATAATTATTCATGTTATTATCACCAAAGAATAATACATGTCATGTCAAAAAAATTCACTACCTAAATCCATTAACATATGGATGAGTTTAAATATTTATTAATGACTTTAATTTACATGTTAAACTCTAATGTAACACTAATTTAAAGATATCACTTCTTAAGTTAAAGAAGACAAAAAATAAAAAAGGGGTTGCTTCTTAATAGTTTAGGCGATAAATTCAATCTTTTGTCCATGTACGTTGGAAGACTTCGGTCATTCAAGTAGTGTTAGTTTTATAAAAATAAATATAATATAAATTAATAAATTTATTAAAACTTTAAACATAATATGATATATGTATTAAGTATATCATGTTAATCACTGATCATGTTTATTGTGTTATTTTTATATAATATAATATGTCATATTTGTTTTATATTTTTATACTGTATTTAAAATTATTAGATTTTTATGTACATATGCACAAGTAATTTTTATAGTTAGAGGATTTAACCCAAAATTTATATAGCCCCATCATTTTGGCTATGGCAATGGAATTTGGGGCTTTCTGATTATAGAATTTGGTCGAAGAATTCCTTAGGCATGCCCTTATTCCAATTGCAATCAAGAATTTGGCAAATCATAAAATTAAAAAAATAATAATAATAAGAAAAGGAAAAAGGCTGGTTTTAGACTGGAATGTAGAAAAACATGAACAGATACTAAAAAAAGGCTGGTATTATTTCAACTAAATCATTAAAACGATAGCAATTGAAAATGCATTCCCAACAGTAATTGTTTCCTGGCCAAACTGAAAAAAAAAATGGCAAGTTGGTGTTGTTTACATCAGATTCTGTGACACAAAATTTGGTTATTGTTAAAAAGAAAAAGAAAAAATCGAATGCCCATTGGCAGATGAATCCATGGCTGAAACCTCTCTATCCAAACTTTTCTTCTAGGCCAAATGTCAATCTCTCATATCATGACTGGCCTTTTCTTTAAAAAAAAAAAAAAAAACCGAAATTCTGCATCATTTGCCCTTTATGGCACATTTTTCCGGATTTTTTTTTTTTTTTTTGGGTTTAATCAAAGAGAGAACCTAAACAATGCATACAAACTTTCCCTGTACAAACCACCCCACACTTCAATATGATTGCATCAAAGAACATGCCACTGCCTGCGCCCAATGCCTTAGCTTAGTCTTCACTTGCTGAGGATTGTCCCCTGGAAATTACGGAAAATGGCAGCACAATTAATATTTGCATGAAATCAATCACCCTGATTTTGTTGTTAAATAGGATTTTTTTTTTTTAAACCATATGTTGGGTTATTTCATAGCCTTTTTGGAATTGAAAAACATTACCTGGGCTGCAAATTCTCCAATCATGCTCAGTTCTAGGACTTCCAAAAGAAGATGACCTGCCACCAAGTGATGATATTGAGGATGAACCTCGGCTTTGTGGGGTTGAAACTGGACTAGGAGAAAGCTGACGGTTGACAGCAAAATAAAGGTCTAAAGCAGGTAACGTGTTGCATAGTTTTTGACCTTGTTCCTCATTGAATCCGAATCCAAGCTCGATGCACCCTTTGAGTTCATGCAGGTCTTCATCGGTCAAGCCATTATTAGTTACAATAATCCCATTCTTTCCTCTCTCCTGACGAAGAATCTGGCGCCGCCTTCTCTCCCATGCAATGTCCCGGGAGGTTTCGCACATCGACAACTGCTTGGATAAACATCTCTTGTTTTTCATCAATGACAGTGGCACCAATGGCATACGTTCCAAATCTTCTGTTTCTGAGTCACATAATGACGTTGACGACGAAGATGATGAAGATGTAATGGCTTTTCTTGTAGGCTCTCCATCCTTCAGCATTTTCCTTTGGCACATTTACTACAAAGAGAAGCTTATTGCCTCTTACCGGCCGCGACAGCCACTGAGAGCTGGCGCGGCCAAGCAACGGTAAAAAAGTAAGGGATGGGGGGTGCGGGCTCTGTTGGAAAGAGCTATATATTGCAAGCTTTTGGGGTGTTTGTTTCTGTCAAACTTTTTTTTATTTTGATGAAACAAACACCAGCCCTAACTGGCTAAGCCCCAGAGGAAGATTTGGAAGGCTTTAATGGAGAAAGAAAGGGGTTGGCAATCCCTTAGGGGTATTTTGTTTGTTATTCAACCATCCATTTGTAACCGTCAGTTGCAAACCTGCCCCACCCCCCCCAAAAAAAAAAAAAAACAGATGTTTATATTTGGATAGTTGCGATAGCCAATGCCCAATTTTGGTGGTGGGGGGCGAAAAGGGGAGTTTTCTGCCTTATCATTTTCCTTGGACTATCCACGTACAATATCTTTATTCAACATATGAGTAAGATAGATCACATGCGTGATCTTCCTTAACCTTCGCAACATAATTCTGCAAATTTTACTTCCCCGGGTCTAAGGAAGTCTGCACTTTGCTGTCTGTTGTCTTGTCTAAATGACTAAACTGTGATTAACAACTTGCTATTATTATCAAGAACAGACAATACAGTTTTCTGAGGGTTGAATTAACTGTTCATTGTATTAAGTAAATTTACCAACAAATCCAGGATTCCGATATCTGCAACGTTTTGGCATTAGATAAATCAAAAAACGTAATGTGCAACTTCACTAACAATACTAAATACATGCTTTGTTGTTATTGTTTTATAATAATAGGATCTTTTCAAGAGTGACAAACATAGGTTTTTCCTTCTTTTTTTTAATCTTTTTAACAATTAATTAGAAAATCCAGTAAAAATTTGATAATCTATAATCAAAACAAGTACTTTTGTTTGTTAAACTTAAAAGGGATAACAATAATTTTCGGTTGCCATCTTGATACTGGAGGACTGAGAGAATTTCCATGGTTAACTTATAATTTTGTGAGAAATATAATGGAAGAAATAAGAAAGAAATGATATGAAAGTGACGGTCTCAAGCTCAACAATCTATGAACAGTCCAAAAAAATTTTGAGAACAATGCTAAATTTAGCTTTTTGTTTAGCATTTAAAGGGAATTCGATCCATTTCGAACCGATCAAACACCTGCAATCACGTTTCTCGCTCTCCTTCATCAATTTCCAACTACCTTTCTCAACAATCATCCTGTTTGAACAAGTAACCTGAAATGGAAAGCCAACAAAAAAAAAAAAAGATGAAACTATAGTACAAAAGATAATAAAACCTTCTCAACTTTCTGGTTTGCTTCCTCTGATCCATGAAATTCCCTACTAAAGTTTGAGTTTCCATGGGAAAATATAGATGGATCAAGCTAAATCCCATCAACTGTAAAAGGAAAAAAACAGAAGAGAAATAATAGCTAAGTTAAGCGTACATGGGAACTTAAATTTGTTCTTGTTTCTTGCTTTGTTTTCCTCTGCGCCAATGAAATGCTGTTAGTGCTTCTTGACATTTCTAACCATGACAAGTAGATACAGTTTTTCGCTTTCGATTGTTTGGTTTTCTCTCATTTTCAATTTCATTATTCTCGTATCAGGCCAGCCTTTGGCTGCGGACTGTGGCTCCAAGGGTGGCAAAGATGAAGATGGGAGGACATGGGAACCAGATACTAAGTACCTCATTTCATCCAATAGTTCTGTTCAACTTCAAGCTGGATATCAAGACCCTTCACTTGTTTCGACGGTACCATACATGAATGCGAGAATCTTCACATCCCCAGCAACCTACCAGTTCCCCATAAAATCGAAGGAGCGATATCTGGTCAGGTTTCACTTTTATCCTTCCGCTTCCCCAACTTCAATATCAGCAATTCCTATTTCTCAGTGGCCGCTGGAGGGGTCACCCTGATGAACAATTTCAGTGCTGCAATCACGTGTCAAGCCCTTACACAAGCTTATCTTGTTAATGAGTATTCTTTGGCACCTTCGGATTCTGAGGTTTTAAATATTAGCATTGCACCTTCTACTAATTACACCAACTCTTTTGCTTTTGTAAACGGGATCGAATTGATTGCCATGCCAAATTTATTTGGCATGGCAAATATGGTAGGATATGACTCATCAAGTATCGACGTTTCAACAATTTGCAGATAATGTTCAGACTGAATGTTGGTGGGCAATCTATTCCTCCAAGCAAAGATGCTGGTGGCCTTTTTAGGAGTTGGTATAATGACGATCCTTACCTGTATGGTGCTGCATTGGGTGTCAATCTTGAGGCAAGTAAAAATATTCGGATCGATTACAAAGATTTGTCTCAGTCTTCAGCTCCAGAAGATGTTTATAGGACAGCAAGGGCAATGGGTCGAGATTCTCAGTTGAACCTAAAGTTCAACCTAACATGGTTGCTTCAGGTTGATGCCAATTTCACATACATTGTAAGATTATATTTTTGTGAGTTCCAACTTAACAAAGTGAACCAAAGAGTTTTCAATGTTTACATCAATAATCAATCTGCACAAGCTGATCCCAGTCCAGCTGATATAATTGCATGGACAAATGGAAAGGGAGTTCCGACATACAAAGATTATGCAATAGTTGTTTCTGATGGTCCAGGTGATGAAATGCTTCGGATAGATATGACTCCATCGACTGCATCAAAGCCTGAATACTATGATTCTCAACTTAATGGAGTAGAAATATTCAAGTTGAATGATGGGAGCAAGAATTTGGCAGGCAGCGATCCGCAACCATCTGCCATGCTTCTTCAAGCAGAGAGTAAGCCTACAAAGTCTTTCAAGTCCAACAATGGAGTAATTGGAGGAGCTACAGGAGGTGGTGTTGCTGCTTTTGTGGTGGTTGCGCTATTAGTTGTCTGCACAGAGAAGAAACGATTCCATGGGGTCGAATCACATACATCAAGCTGGCTACCAATTTATGGGAACTCCCATACAACCGGCAGCAAACCCGATGGCAAGAGCAATGGTAGCCATCTTTCGACACTGGCTCAAGGTCTTTCTCGCCATTTCTCTATTTCAGAAATTAGACAAGCCACAAAGAACTTTGATGAATCTAATGTCATTGGAGTTGGAGGCTTTGGTAAGGTGTACAAAGGAGTTATCGATGGAGGCACCAAAGTGGCCATTAAGCGATCCAATCCATCATCAGAACAAGGAATTAATGAGTTCCAAACTGAAATCGAGATGCTTTCGAAGTTGAGACACAAACATTTGGTTTCGTTGATTGGTTTCTGCGAGGATGGTGGTGAAATGTGCTTGGTTTATGACTACATGGCTCTTGGAACTTTTAGGGAGCACCTTTACAACAACAAGAAATCTCAACTTTCATGGAAACAAAGGCTGGAAATCTGCATTTGAGCAGCCAGGGGACTTCATTACCTCCACACAGGAGCCAAGTACACCATCATTCACAGGGATGTAAAGACCACAAATATCCTCTTGGATGAAAATTGGGTCGCCAAAGTTTCGGATTTCGGGCTTTCAAAAACTGGTCCTAACATGGATCAAGGCCATGTGAGTACAGTGGTAAAAGGTAGCTTTGGTTACTTGGACCCAGAATATTTCCGAAGGCAGAAACTAACGTAAAAATCCGATGTCTACTCCTTCGGTGTTGTCCTCTTTGAAGCATTATGTGCTAGACCAGCTTTGAATCCCAGCCTTCCAAAGGAACAAGTTAGTCTTGCAGATTGGGCTCGTCATTGTCAAAAGAAAGGAGTTCTTGAAGACATCATTGATCCTCATTTGAAAGGAAAAATAAATCCAGAATGCCTAAAGAAGTTTGCAGATACAGCAGGGAAGTGTTTATCTGATCATGGAATTGAACGCCCTCACAAGGGTGACGTGTTGTGGAATCTCGAGTTCGCTCTCCAATTGCAAGAAACCGCAGATGGTTCAAAGCTCGGTTCGAATTCAACGATTGATCAAGGCAATGTCCATTTTACAGATTCTAACGTAAGAAGCCAAAGAAAGGACTGCATGTAGGCAACCTCAGCCTTGGCAGCGAGGATGAACTAAATGAAGACGTTGACAATGGGACTGCCATGATCTTCTCTTAACATGTAAATCCACAAGGGCAGTAAGGGATATGAAAAATAAAATCCTGAAAACAGGTCAGGCCATTGACCTAACAGTGATCAAGAAGGGAAGCCATGGAAACTCAAGCATAACAGAAAGATCAAACAACATTTTTTTTTGTCCATTTAACCGAATTTTGTGATATTTTATTATTTTTAATTTAAATTTACTTATAAATATTGACTTTGAATCCTCAATCCCTTATTTATATATATTAAAGATAATCTATATCCATATTATTATAAAATTAATGGCTGAATTGATATCATAAATTAACTGAACATCAATTCAATCATAAAAATAACTTTAAAACATTTCAATAATATTAACAACAATATAAATTTAAGAATAATTATATTTTTTATTTAAAAAAATTATTCAGTAATTATTTTTTTCAAATAATTTTTATTCTTTTATCAACTATGTCATGATCTAATATTATTAAACTAAATACATATTTTTTTAAATATTTATTATATTTAATGTTAAAAATAATTATTTTTATTTAAATTCTTCGATTAAATTGATCAATCTAATTAATTGATATTAAACCTATAACAGTAGACATGCTAGTATAGGATCCAATCAAAATAAATCTCCTCTGCCTTTTTACTGCCTTCTTGCGCCTGTCAGTGATGTATTCAAAGTTTTCTTCTGTTTATATGCAGTTAAATATTAGTACTTTATATTTGAATATGAAATAAACAGCCATTGAAGGGCACCAAAAAGAGCTGAGAAAATCTGTTCGATCTGACCATCAATGTTCTTTCCACCACGATGATTTGACCTTCGATCAAGCTTTTAATTGCGACTGTGTTGTGAAATTCCTAAGAAGTTGTATTTGTAAAACCCGACGTCTCAATAAAGCACCAGTGGTCTAGTGGTAGAATAGTACCCTGCCACGGTACAGACCCGGGTTCGATTCCCGGCTGGTGCAATTGCTTGAGCAATGAGGTAAACTGCGCTGCTGTGATGGAAAGGGTCCATCACGCTTCTGATCCATCGATTAGAAATTGCGCTTCTGAGCTCTTTCCACTTTTTTTTTGTCTTTTTTATTTTATCAGAATTATTTCTGAGAAAAAAATCATATCAATCATATATATTTATAATAAAACACGGTGCACGTTAATCGTTTAAATAATATTGATAAGAATGTCATATGGATAGTTTATTTATTTGACATGTAAGCAAAAAATAAATTAAAGTAAAAAACGTAGTGAAAATTTTATTATTTTAAACTGTGAATATTAATAAGATAAAATCAAAATTTTTAAATATTTTACTTCTTTATATATACCTTAAACTGTCAATAGGATAAAATTTAATTTTTTTTAAATATTTTACATCTATAGATAGATGCGGATAAAATCTAGTTTTTAAAATTTTTTAAGTATCCGTATACTTTATCATTTTTAAATTGCAATTATTTTTTAGCATCTTCTTCAATTTCTTATTTCACAGTTTCTCTTATTACTTAATTTTCAAACATTCACACTCAACAATATATTCGAAATATTATTTATATCTTTGAAATCGCTGTCGACTACTATTCAAATTCGACGACAATCGATTGGTTGTGGCATTTTAATACCTAGCCGCCGATGAATATGCAGGATAATGGGATGGGTGATATTTAATTATTCATGCAAGGATTACATGTTGTTTGTCATGCACCCACTCTGGTCGAACACACTTATAAGTACTGTGTTAACTCAAGTGAATCTATCATCAAATTTATCAAGGTGGTGCACAGTTTAAAACTAAGGGTGGATTTCACCTCAAGAGTTGGCTTGGTATATAATCAAGGCAGAACACGCAAAGGTGATTGATTTTTTTTTTTTTTAATATTTTGTTAATTTATAGGTAAGTAAAAATGAGATAATTCTGTTATAGGGTGTTATTGTCTATTCAGGGTAGAGGTGCTTTCATTAGCATTTCTATTCGATTTTGTGCTTTGTATATTTTACATGTAACTAAAGATAGGATAATTTTGTACCAAAAAAAAAAGATTATTTTGTTGTAGGATTTTACTTTCAATTTCCGGCAGTGGTGATTTTATTTTATTTAATTTTATTTTTTTAAAATTTAATAAGTGAAGTGAGATAATTATATTATATGATTTTATTGTCAAAGGTTGAAAATTTGATTGTACAAGAACAAAAATAAATAAATATTGATGATTTTTTGAGTAATTAAATTGATTTTAACTCGCTTAAATGGTATTTAATAACTTTTAATATCTTCATTTTTGTTCAAAACTATTATAATTCTATTTCAAAATATGTATGGAATTAGCAAGGAATTTGATTTATCCTCATTAACTTATTATTATTATATATATTTTTTAATTTTAAAAAAATTATCTATATATCTTAATTGTCATCCAAAATTTATCTTAAAGTTCTAAGTCTCTAAATAGTATGCATTACAATTTTTTAGTTTACAATTTAATTTTTTTAAAAAAGTACATTATAATATTAGTGTAATTTTGTTCTTATAAAAAAATTTGGTAGTTTTTTGAAAAACATCTCCTAATATATATTTTTATTTTGTTTTTCAATTTGATAAATATTACATAAATGAAGACATGTAAATACTTTAATGATTTAATTCATCATTTAACAATATACATTTTATAATTTTAAAAATGAATATAATGTACCTTCAATTTTTATAATTTAATATTATTCTTTTTTTATTTAATTAGGCATTAATTCTTAAATTTCATGTTTATATACATATATATATATGGTGGCTAAAGCATTTATTATAATTAGAACTGTTATACCATATATATCCATGTGCTTATCTTTTTTAAAAAAAATTCTTTCCTCTAGTAAATTTATGCTTTGATTAATGAATAAATAATAAATTATCTTTATTTTTAATAAAAAATTATCTCCTCAAATACTTGCAATAATTATTTTATTAGTTACATATTTGAATAGAGAAACTTTTCAATATATAAATTATTTGAAGATAAATTTTTATTATTAAATCAATAAAAAAATGAATGGTAATCTTAACTTAAATATTGAATAAAATCTATCAAATAATTTATTTAAAAAAGTTATGAATAAAATTTGGA
>JBBYHL010000007.1:2162063-2173957 GCA_038381835.1 Adansonia madagascariensis | reverse complement strand
ATGCAACTTACCATCAAATACATACCATTTTAAATCAATAAATTACATTTATCCAATTAAAATAGAAAAAAACCCAACCTTAAATTCTGAAATTTTCAATCTGATTTGACATGTTCTACAACAATTCAGACTCATTATCTGTATCTTCTGGAAGCACTACTTTAACAGTGGACTATAGGTACTAAGATGTAGGATCATAAGCTTTTTTTTTTTTTTTTATCAACGTATTAATATTATAATTAATTATGATAAATATTAATTATAAAATAAATAATAATAAAATTAAATTTAAAAATTAATAATTTAAATGTTAAAGTCGTATCTGCCGGTGTTTGCTAGCTGGTAGTGCCAAGTGGGCAAAAGCCCTTAGCCAATGATGAAATCATCAAGCTGACGTCAAGTCGCCAGGTATTGAAAACTTTCTTCTGACCTGGCCGCCATGCCATGGCCCACCCAATAATGTTGCTTGAAACCCCCTTGTATTCATACAACTTTGCCAGTTTTCCATCCCCATCTAGACCTATACTTCTTCATTGGTAGGACCATATTTCGATTTAGAATTGTTTTTTTCTTTACTTTCAATCGAGTTAAATTTAAATATTTTTTATTATTTAAAAAATATTTTTATATTTTATAAATAAATTTAAATTAAAAAATTATTAAATAATAAATAAAAATAAATCAAATTAACTTAAATTATTAAAATTATATTTCAAGGCTAGACTCGACGAGTCTTTTGAGCTTGTCATGATCCCTGTCAATATTAAATTTTTTTGTTTTTTGCCTTCTCATCTGCCTATATATATCAGTAATCTTTTAACTGTTTCTCGTATGACCAGTGACCGCTCAATCACCGAATACCATATATTCAAAGATAAGAAATCAAGAAATTCAAAAAAAAAATTGAATTTTTTCTCAATTTTCATGCATGGATTCTTCATATTTCCAAAACCCATGTTCTCAAATCTCTCCTCAATCATCTTCTTCGTATCTTTCTCAAGAAAATTTGCCACTAGAATCATTCAATAATTATCCCCATAATCATCCTCATCAAGCCCTTCCCTTCAATGAAAATGACTCTCAAGAGATGCTTCTCCTAGGAGTTCTAAACCAATTAGCTCCTCAAAGCTCCTTTGACACAAACTCTAGAGATGATGAAGTGAGCTCAAAAGATAATGAAGAAGGGAAGTCTTCCATGGAGTTTTCATACAGAGGAGTTAGGAGGAGGCCATGGGGCAAATATGCAGCTGAAATAAGGGATTCAACAAGGAATGGTGTTAGGGTTTGGCTTGGAACCTTTGATACAGCTGAGGCTGCTGCTTTAGCCTATGATCAAGCTGCATTGGCAATGAGAGGCTCCATGGCTGTTCTTAATTTCCCAATCGACAAAGTCTACCAATCACTTCAAGAAATGAACTATAGATTTGAAGAAGGGTGTTCACCTGTTTTAGCACTGAAGAAACGGCACTCCTTGAAGAGCAAAAGAAAGGTAGCGATGAAGAAGGTGAAGAATGAGAAGGAAATTATAAAGATGGAAAATTTGGTTGTGTTGGAAGATTTAGGAATTGATTACTTGGAGGAACTTCTTAGCATATCCTAGAGTTGTCTCTTTGGTAATATTTTTAATATTTGAGATCATACTAAAAAAAACTTGAATTCTGATTGTTAAAATTAAGAATTTAGTATTTTATCAATGGATCATAAAATTATTATTTACTATTTGATAAATTACTTCCACTAATTTATCATTCTTGGCTTAAATATTAAAAAAAAGTCTTCGAACTAAAATTAAATAATCATCTAAACTCCTATTATTTTATTGCAATCAATTGAATCTTCAAACATATATTTTTATTTTAAATAAATCTTCAAATATCTACTTTTATTTAATTGAACTCTCGATGCGATAAAAATCAATGACGTTCATTAACCAATTAAAGTGCAACAAAAGGATAAAAATAAAAGTTTGAGCATTAAATTGATTGTAACAAAACGATAAGAACTTAGATAATTATTTAATTTAGGAGTTTTTTTTTTTAAAATATATTTAAGCCATCATTCTTTTTTCTTTCTTTCTTCTTCTTATTGTTTAGATATTGAGGAATATGCATTTTTTTTTTCTTTTCCTTTTGCTCTTGGATAATTATCTTCGTTAGATTATGATTGATGAAGGATTAAAGTTTGTGGGACATAGAATTTTATGTCAACTTGGGCAAGTGGACAATATATTTATTGCCTTAGAAAATATATACGTATGTTCCATTAAGATGGAACTTGATATTGTCAATATTGTCTCAGTTATTGATCCATCATAATTAAAAACTGTGACTACATGTTACTTATTTTGTGAATGGATTTGATTTGTCTAGCTAATATTTGAAACACCACATTAATTACAATATCATTGTCATTTTCCTTTTAATTTCTATGGCAATGAGACCAACATGCACTAACAATTTAGTCCACATGATGTTCATGCATCACATTTTTATACATTCAAAGAAATTTATGAAAAAAAAAAATTAAAGATCCAAAATATGAAACTTCAATCCTTTTTAAGAAAGGATACAATTAGAACAAATCTAAATTATTAAACATATTACTTGTAAAAATAATTTAGTTGCAATTACTTGAAAAGAGAGTGAAAGCGACAAATTGAAACATGTAATAATTACCATAAAAAAATTTATAAATTTATTGTTGGAAAATATATGTTAAATTAGCACAAAAATAGTAAAAGGATTTCAAGTACTTTAACAACTATCATATGCTATAAAAAATTATTATTATTATTATTATTATTATTATTCCTAGCTGCTTTTTCTAATAGTAAAATTCTTTGCTTATTTGGAGAAAATAAAAAAAATTTACTATTTTTTTTTTTGTTAGTGATAAGAAATTGGTTAAGATAGAATAGAAGATAGATGATAAAATATTAGGGTGATGAAGTGAAAATATAAAATAAATGATAAAAAAAAAAAAGTAAAGGGAACATCCACTATTGGCCAAAAAGAAGAATGGGGACAACTATGTCTGTTTGAATTTATCCCCAATCTTCCAAATGATCAATCTCTTCTTCTTCTTCTTTTTTTTCTTTTTATTTTTGTTCAAAATTCTTTTGAGATCATTCAGTAACTAAATTTCATGATAAAAATTCCATGTGGCTATAAGAGTATGGTTCAGCAATAATCTGGTCAAGCTCAATGTTTTTTTTTTTTTTTTAACTAGGAACTTGTGAAAAAGTAAAGACCTCATATATGCTTCATATCGATTGAGATGGCAACTTAAAATTTTCAAAGTTTAGTTAGTTAATAGAGTTGATTTTAAAAAATAATATTTAATAAATTTAGAGTTTATATACAAATATTTATAATTTTTTTAATTTCAGACAATGACTTCTTTTGCATAAAAAGAAAAAACCAACTTAAATATACTTAAAATTCAGGTGCATGCACACATAAAAAGGCAAAAATGATGGATAAGGGATTTTGGGAACAATTGCACTAAAAATACTCTTTAAAGTTACATATGTTAATATCTTCATCTAGTAAATTAAAAACTATAAATAAAATTATCAATAAAAATATTTACCTATTATTGTTATTATAAAGAAAATATAATCCTCAAAAAAGTTTTAAGAACCCTCATTAAAAGAAAAGAAAAAAGAAAAAGCAAGCATAAGAAAGTAATACCACTTGCAACTTGGCTAAATTAAAGCATGTTTGAAAAGCATTGTGCAATCAAATTTGGCTAGGAAAAAGGGGGAAAATGATAGTTATGATCAATTTTTAGATAACCCTTTGGTTCCTAATCTTTGTGTGGATTTGAAAGTGGTTTTATTGGGTTTGGGATGGGTTTTTTGAAGATTAAAGCCCTTGACTATTTGAGGTGAATTATTTTGGGATTGGAGATCAACTTATTTTTTCTTCAATTCAATTCAAAGGCATTATAAAAATTTAATACATTGATAATTTATAAATTTATATATCGTTAGTCACTACAAAATTTAGAAGAATAAAGACGATCAATACTGATTTCCAAAAAATGAAAAATTAGCCTTGAAAGTTAGACGAAAAATCATCCCTAACTGTTATCCTATAAAACTGTATCTCTAAAAAGTTTTGAAGACGTCTCCAATATTATTAAATTAGGGACTTCATTCATCTCTAATACAGCTAAAATCAAAATAAAAGGATTGTTTCTTTTGATATTTCTTTTATCTCGTTTCTAAAAATCTATTATTTTGTAGTGAGTAAAATAGATTACATTATCTAATAATAAAATACATTTATTTTTATTTATTTTTTAAAAAATTAATGAGATGATATCATTTAATTTATAGTTAGATTTATATATCGTCGTAGCATCAAATATCAAACTGACGAATTCTACGTACATATCATTTCCAATTTTCATCAACCAAATAGTTTAGTACTAGCTGAAATAGCATCCCTATTATCAAATGCTTCAATTAGCTAATCAAATATTAATATGAAATAAGATATAAATTTATCATTAATCTTTCATCTGCTATAATGTTATCATTATAGTTTTAATTTTAGAGCAAATTTACTTGAATCTTTAGCCTAAAGTTGATAACATATTTCTTCAAATTAGAGTGTTCATGGCCCAATCTTGGGCGAACTAGGCCGACCATTTTAAGACAAAGCTTGAATCATGTCTTGCTCACCTTTATATAATATTTATTATGTATTATCTTTGAGTCAAATCTATGGAGTCGAACATATCTTTAGCTAAAATTTAGATTTGGACTAGGCATATAGTTTTAGTATACAACTCGATTTTTAAATGCTTCTACTTTAGAATTATACATAAATAGGCTCATAGTAAAGTGTAATTGGATCAGGTCTAAACATAATATTTTTGTTAGAACCAATTCGATCATGAATACCTTGCCAAAAACTTGTGCCTTTTTTATATATACTACAATACCAAAACTTAGTCAAGAAGGTGAAAAGAAGTTGTATTAAGAAAGGAAATCGAATACTCAAAGATAAAAGAAGAGCAGGGAAAATAGAGACCGTTGATTAAATCTTGAAACTGATTCTAAAGAACCAATATAAAATATGAACAACATTAAATATATCACAATCTTGAAGTTTAACAAAGTTCAGTTGGGCAAAGAAACATGCAGGTTATATGAACCATAGGTGCTTGGCTTTGAGCTGAAAATTGGGTAATTAAGCTCAGATTTAAATCGGTGGTGGCGGTGATTTTTCAAACTGATACGAAGGAGTTCGCAGCTTAGGTGATGGCGGCGGTGATAATCGAGTAACCCGCTTTGACACTGTCTTCAACTTGTACGGGAAATCACGGTCGGAAGGAATTGTTTTCGGCGTCGAAATAGCTTCATTTTGCGAAAGTAAGAGGCCATGGATCAACATGAACAATAGCAGCCAAGACTTGGCATCTATGGCGGCCATGCTTTGTTAAACCGCTGGAGATCAATGTCAAATAGCCTTCTATAGTGCATTATATATTTTTATATATTTGCAGCCTAGAGCTGGCATCCATTGCAGCTCAACGCGTAACTAATTAAAAATTACATATTTTTTCTTGGTTAGCCAACAAAGTCAAGGTCGTGTGGTGGATCCAAAGCAACCTAGGGCAAGGAATTTCCAACTTGTCGACTTTATTGTTTTTCCATTTTTTTTCTTTTACTTGTAGTTGTGCAGTTAGCATTTGGTGGTTTGGGAACTAACTTTGTCAAAAGAAAAAAAAAAATCTACAAGATTTGCGTGAGGTTACATGCATATTTGAATTTAGACGTAATCCAAAAATTAATTTAATTTGTTCATGTAATTATTTTTAAAATATAGTATCAACATATTAATGGTTCAAGTTTTTGTATAGACAACTCATTCTTTATTTTCAAATAACGACTTTTTTCGTAAAAAAAATTACAGATTGTTTTTCAATACAGAAATGTAAAATTAGGATCCACTTTCCAGCTTCCAAGGCATTTTTTTTTTATGAAATGGACAGCAAAAGAAAAAAAATAAAAACAAATAATATGCTAGAGAAATACCATAATAGGATAATAGAAATTTGATAATTTTATATACGTATATAATATGTTTAATAAATATATAAATAATGTAATAAACACAATAAATTTAAACACAATTAAATGATTAAAATCTCATGTCTAATATATGTATTGTATTTATATTAATAGAGAAGATATAATTCCAAGGTGATAACTAAACAAATCGTAGCAATTTTCTAAATGCCAAAAGTTAATAGATTAATTTTTTTAGCTTGGCCATGCAAGTTGGATTATACTACAATTAAGCTAAGTCAAGTCATCATCAACTTGTTCACAAAAGAAAAATAATAGTATCAAATATTATATTATAATTTAAAGTTTTTATTATAAAATTCACAGACATTAAACTTCTACTTTCGTATATATATATATATATATATATATATAATTGGTAAAAAATTTGCAATCTAAAAAAAAATTGTAGATATTGAAAATTCACATTTTAAATTTACTAAATATTATTTGTTTAGGTGACTGCATATATTAAGTGAATTGAATCTGTAATTGTACTTTCATATATCATTGTATAAAGTCAAATAGAGATTTTAGATAAAGAGAGTAAGAATTTTGTTTAGTTGGCAAGAAAGAAGATAAATAAGCAGTAATAAGTCACATTTGCTTCATTTTTTTGTGTTTTCCTAATTAAGTACCACTAGTTATAGGTATGGCTCAAAAATAATATTTAAGAAATCCTAATTCTAGCGTAAGTGTGAGTTGTTGGCGTATGGTGTAACCCGGGTGTCTTTGGGGCCAACCCGATTGTGGGTGTCTTCATAGGTCCCACATTGATAATTTAAGTGTGTATGAGTAGTGGTTGTATGGGATTTCAGTCGTCTCCAAATGGCCATGGTTTTGAGATATAATGTGCCCTATTTCTAGCCAAAAAGAAAAGAAATCCTAGTTCTACTGAGAAAAGAAAAAAAAAAAAAACTAATTTTCCATGCTTAAGCTTTTATTGTATATAAGCTTAAAAAGCTTTATTTACCATTGATATTTATAGTAATTGGTTGTGATAAAATTTATTATGTCTTCAACTACGATAAATATAATACAATCGAAATCATATCCGTGACTGTAATTTAAATCTCAAAATTGAGCCTCTATGCTATTGGTAGGCGATGAGATACGGGGGGAGGATTGGGAGCAAAAGAAGGCTCCTTGCTATTGTGGGGTGGCTGATTGGTGTTAGGTGGTGGTGGTGATCTCCCAACCTTCAATCTTTTCGACAACTTATATGCGAAATCAGTATGGAAACGAATTGAACCAAATGAAGAACCAAAAACAACTTTCATTGAAAACAATACATTAAACAACAAGAAAATTATCAGGCAACAAGATTTGACATTCGTTTTTTTTCTGGTTCTTGCTGTTGTCTGAATCTTTGTATGGTTTTGAGGGTAGAATTAGGCAATTAATATACAGTTCTCTGAAATATGGCAATAATTGAGAAATTTGAGATTAAGGAGTTAGCTAGGATCTTTGAAAATGGACTGTTTTAAATATTGCTTTCGAAGTGGATATGTGATTTGCCACACATTATTTTTGTATTATTGGCAGGCACCCTAACCAATAAAAATATGCAGCCGCCAGCCGGACTAACAATAGAGTACATCACTTAGCGAGGAATAGACCTTTCAATGACCAAGCAATCTGTTTAATTCGATTTGTATTTGGACGTATATTTGATTATGTTTGTGTATGATTAGGTCGAATCATTACTCAAGCAATCAAAATTAGTTATTTAAATTTAATTAAAAAATAAATAATATGAAAATAATTTTTTAATATTTTATTTTTTTAAATAGTAAAATGAGTTCATAGATCTATATGGATCGAACTTGCATAAGAAAACTAAAAAAATTCGAGTCAGACTCAATTCAACCCATGAACCATGAAGAAGCAACCAAGTTCTAAATTCGAAATTCTTTCTTTCGTTAATTTTTCTCTTTCTCTTCCTTTTTATAATTGATTTTCTTACTCTAGCTAGGCAGAGCATTAGTGATTAAATAGAATCTCTTTAATTAAACAAGTATGAGTATATATGATCATGTAATCCCCAATTTTGATGTTGTGTCATATGAATGCTTACCGTCATGCATAATGGAACCATATACATATATATATATATATATAAATTAATTTTACGTGTTATGCCCATAGCTAGCTAAAGCTCTACATGCAAAGCATTTAACTACTAAATATTATCATGCTTAATTATAATAAATATTAAAAATAAAAATTATTAATAAAAAAATTAAAATCGTAAATAACGATTTTAATGCAACGTTGTACTATTTTTTTTCCTTTCGTTATCAACACAGATGAAAATATATATTCAAGATGGGAAGCAGCGTTTTGGGGCCCGGATTAAAGTTAACCACGGAGCCTCATATCACGTGTTTAGAACTTGCGGCAAGCACAGGCGTAAATTGACACTTCCGCTTACCCCGCCACCTAAAGAACGATGCTTGACGAGTAGAAAAGATAGTGTTTTCTTGCATCATAAGTTCGGTCTTCTTCCCCCGGCTTTTCTTCGGAATCTTCATTCAGTTTTCCTTAATGCGTAGGATTTGGGCAAAGTTTATAAATTGTTCAATGAAATACCAAGTTAGAACTTGAAATTAATTTTATATATTTTTAATAATTTGAGATTGAGCTGAAGGTGTTGGGGTTTAAACTCAAGCTCTCATAATGTCATCATAAGTCTCTTCCTATTTGGTCAAAAGGTTATTGATAAATTATAAACTTATTCCTTAATCAGAAACAACTGATATTTACTTTTATTTTATCTTTATTTATTTATATTATTTTTTAATAAAAATAAAAAGTAAAAAACAAAACACGACCTTGAGGTAGAACTTAGAAGACTACAAAACCAATGGGTTTTACTTGGTCAACCAGTGGTTCAGACTTCACATGCTTTACAGTCAGAACTGAGAATTTATTTATTTAAACCCCCTCAGAAGTCTCACCGCCAATTGCCATAAAATTTAAATCACATTCTATACCTAGCCTCGTAAACGCCTTTCAGCAGTTATACATACATACATACATACATATATATATATATATTTTCACAAAGCATGGATGCCATGAAACCTAATTCGTGGCTGCTAATTTTCATTGTGATCTCT
This sequence comes from Adansonia madagascariensis, assembly GCA_038381835.1. Classification (NCBI taxonomy): domain Eukaryota; kingdom Viridiplantae; phylum Streptophyta; class Magnoliopsida; order Malvales; family Malvaceae; genus Adansonia; species Adansonia madagascariensis. The sequence continues at coordinate 2,164,753 of JBBYHL010000007.1, read as the reverse complement.
GCCTTCCTACTTTCACATAGCAGCAGCAGCGGATCAGTGAAAGCCACTGATGAAGAAGCTGTTTCAGAGCCTTCCTTGGACAGAACTACTTCTCCCCATCATCACTTCGCATACAACAACAAGTTCAGGGTAGTTTCGAAGAGGATTGTTGACATACCACCTCCGCCAGCTCCAAGAAAAAGGACATCGATAAGTCACCTCCCCTATCCAAACCCAATCCCTGCTCCTTCACCGCCGCCTCCTATATCAACTTAGCTTGCGTTGCTAGCGCCTTTTCATAGATGCCTCTAGCAGATAATATTATTGTTCGCCTGGTAGAGTTTCATCGGAGAACTTCATTGTTTGTTTGTTTTTTTCTTTTTTGGTTAGCTTTTTCTCTTTTGCGAGTCTTGATTCTAAAGTGCTATATAGTAGAAGAAAATTTGAGACTATTGTATCCACCAAGCTTCCATTACAGTTTGAGATTTTATATTTAGTCCAATTTCCCTAAAATACTAATACCATATGTATTCTGGTCGATAATATACACTGATATGCATATGCTGCCCTTAATTGATATTCTGTTTTTAGTCTTATGTTTTATAATGTATGTATCATAACGGTGTTTTAACCGCTGGACAATTTTAAAAAAACAAAGAGAGTTGTTACTAATCTCTTTTTGTTTAAGAGTAATCGACTACCAAAGAAAATTTATCCATTTCTTAAAATTTTAAGATCTTTTAACACTTAAAGTATTTTTTGTTTGTTTATAAAAATAAAAATTTGGGTTCGAGAGTATGGTTACGTAAGGGAGGTATTAGCATCCTAAGTACCTATAATAAAAATAGTACCATTTAATCATATATTATCATTAATTTAAAAATAAATTTAATTTCAAAATATAAAAATAAATCTCTTGATGATGTCAGAAGTAGACAAGTACAAGGGCTGGGCTATCTGTCCAAACATGAATACTTGCTTAATATTTGAGAAAGTTTAAACAAAAATACTAAACCTAAAAAATGAGCTTAGTCAGATAATAAAATCTATTTAAAAAACGGGCTAAGCCTTGGATAAGAATTTTAAGTCCAAGTCTAGCCTGAATAAGATTTTTAATAACAAAAATATATACTTTTATAATATAATTATATATTTTTAATAATAGTTTTAATTTTATTTTACTAGTTGTTAACTTGCTGAAATATTTTTATAATAGAAGTCATACTATACATTTTTAAAAGAATATTAACAAAAAATTTATTTAAAAATTAAATTAAAAAATATTAAAAATAAAAAATATATAATATAGGTGACCTTAATCAAGCTTGAAATACTCATTTAGAAATACGAGTGGACTTAGATAAAAAAATACTCATATTTTAAATTAGATCTAAATAAGCCTAAAATGTATTAATACTCTATATTAACCTAGTCTAACCTAACTCATAAACAATTTGGTCACAAGACTTAAATGACAAAAAAATTAGATTAATTTATTTTGAATGAAATTTTCTTTTCTTTTTTTTTTTTTTTAATTCCTTGTATTCTTTAACAAATCGATAGGATATAGGAATAGTTGAAAGAACTTAGCATATTAAGCATGTTCAAGGGTTAAATAGTTCGTCTAGCTTATTAGACCTTGTTTAATCATTGTAAGAGTATGACATCTTGTGATCTGAATCAGTCTGACTTAAATTATTATTTATTTAATTAAATAATATTTTTATTTAATTTTAATAATAAAATATATAAATATTATTATAAAAATATATTTTTTTATTTTTTTATTTTTAAACTATAATTTTACCTATCGAACGAGATCAAAGTTGGACTCTCCAACAATTTGGCATAATTCAAAGAATTATTCCTGTCTTCTTTTAATAACTTGTCGTAGTTGGACCCAGCATTGATGGTTTGGGAGATAACTTAGTCCCCCCTCCCCCCAAAAAAAAAAAAATACACTCTATACAATTCGTACAGAGGTTACATGCATATTTGGATTTACACATTGTTTTTTCAAGATGGAAATGTAACATTTCCACTTTTCAACTTGCAATTTTTTTTTTAATGAAATGGATGATAAAAGGGAAAAACTAATAAAAACCAATTATATACCAATATATACCATAATATTGAGACATATATTTGATAATTTTAAATATTTTAATAAATATAATATAATATTTTTAAACACATTTAAAATAATATTAGTACCGTATTTATATTAATCAAAAAGATAAGAGTTCCACGGTGATGACTAAGCAAACAGTAAATGTCAAAAATAAATAGATTAATTTTTTATCTTTTGATCATGCAAGTTGGATTAAACTGTAATTAAGGCCGTAGAAAGTATCAAATATTATATAATAATTTAAAATTTTTATTATGAAATTCACCGATATATATATATACACACACTATGAAGAGGTGATAATTAACTGATTTAGTGTTTAATTTTAATGTCTTTAATTTTTCTTTAGTTTCCTTATTTTTAAATTACGGGTCTTTATTTTATTAAAAGAAAGACTACCGCAATCTAAAATATAAATATAAAAAGTGTTGCAAATATTAAAATTTTTTTTTTGTTGGAAGAAGAAAAGACTTACTTAAATGCTGAATATTAATTAAGTGGATTAAGTTCAAAACTGCAATAAACGTGATGAAATTAAAAAAAAAAAAAAAAAAAAGCAAGTCCTTCAGCGAAATTTAAA
>JBBYHL010000007.1:2124897-2135326 GCA_038381835.1 Adansonia madagascariensis | reverse complement strand
GGGATTGAATTACTCATTCTTTGCTCGATTTAAGTTCAATAATCATCAATAAAAACCCAAAGATTTGACTTTAGCTTGAGCTTGATTACTTGAATTTAAATTTCATTTGCTATTAATATTATGTCATCTTAATCATATAGGATCAAAGAATTTAATAAAAAAAAAGTAACAAGTTATAGATTGCGATACATCTAAAACTTGGGTTTAGGATAGGATATTGCAAATTTAGATCGATTTCATTCGTATCACTACTTAAAGAAAATTAAAACAATTTTGAACAATAATTCTAGTTTTCCATGTTTGACGGCATTTAAAAAAAACAAAAATTTTGATATCCAAACCCAACTTGATTCAATTCATGCACAAATTTGAAGTACAATGGAATTAGCGGCATCAATTGGCATTTCTAAAGATATTTTGCTTATTTTTTTCAGCCAAATCTATCATGGTACAAAAGGGATCGTAATTTAAAGATTAAAGAAGAATGGCAAATGTTAAAAGAATTTTAAATTCAATATATATTATCTCTTAATAATAACTATAAAAATTAATCGAATGAAACAATAAATTCTAAAATAATCTAGCTATTGGATTTTGAAACCCCGCCCCCCTAATTTGTTGATGCTAGAAACCTTGAAGATCAATGGTTCCAATAATATTTGAAGCTAAGTACAAACTTTTCGCGGAAAGTTCAAATGAAATGCATTAAAGTTTAGGAAAGTTTGGTTAGTGTTCCTAATTAGCTCCTATATTTCCTTTTTTTACATGATTTTCTCCTTTATATATGTATTGTGTTTGTTTAATATACAAGTAATATTTGGCAAAATACACCATTCCTGAGCTCCACAATTCCCCTTTATTAGATGTTCTAAAAATGATTACTCTTACTATCAAAATATGTTGACTATTACAAGTTTTCTCAATTCCATTAGATTTTAAAGATCGTAAATCTTGAAATTTTAATGTAAGATTTAATAAGTGTTACCTTTAAATATTGATTAATGAAGTAACTGGGTTAAGTTTTGGATTCAAATTTAGTATTTTATTATGGCATAAGATTTTAAGTTAAAAAGTTTTAGAAAATAATTATAATGAAAATACTCAAAAGTTATTGTGACCAGCATGAGAAAAAAATTATGTATAAGGGGTCTTGCTGCAAAAAAAATAGAAATTTCAAGAAACTGAGGTGGCTAGAATTTAGTGGTCCAAAGACGTTCACGGTGGGACTCGAACCCACAATCTCCCGCTCCGGAGGCGAGCGCCTTATCCATTAGGCCACGCGAACAATTGTTGTGAAATGCTCCAAAACAGTTTAAATTCAGAAAAGCTCTCTTACAAATGAGCGATTAGGTTAATCAATTAGGTTAAATCTTGGGTTAAAAAAAACTAATTTAGCAATTAGTATTAAGGATTCCGCACCAAAAACGATATGTCTTTGTTGAATTTCTCTATCGACGATTGTTATAAAGAAAAAAGTTAATGCTTTATGTGTTAAATACTTTTTGTGACCGTTTAAAGATAAAATTAAAAATTAAATTGTTTTATTTGAAAGTTGTGTACCGTAATAACTCGAATGTATGATATTAAATTTATTAAAATAATTAAATAAAAAAATCCAATCCATTATCATCGATGATTATGGACTGTTTGATTTAAAAAAACATAGTTAACTTATAACATTATCATTTTTTAAAAATTGAACCTAAACTAAATTAAATACTATATATATAAAACCGAATCAACTCAAATATAATTAATCGGATCTTAGTTCATTAGTTTTTTCTAATTCTATTATATTTTTAATTTTATTCATTAATTTAGAAATAAAAATTTTACTTTTATATTTTAAAATATTTAACATTAATTATAAATTAAAAAAAATAAAACTTGATTAACGTATTTATACTTTTAATTTAATTATTATCCAAATCCAAATTAAATCAAATATTGAATTTTTTTTTTTTTGGTCGGCGTTCTTCACAATCTTACCAACAGCGTTTTCATGGATTGAGGGTCCTACTTTAATTATACAAAGTTTGAGGGGTCCAATAAAAATTTTATAAGATTAAGAACCCTTTGCGCTTGCTCCGCAGTTACTCTAATCTTTTCCGCCAAAAAAAAAAAAAAAATCTAGGGTTTTAAGAGCTTAAAAGCCAGAGCTTTTCAATCGAGGAACCTAGGGTTTATAATTTTCAATTTTTCTTTTGAATTAAATCTCTCAAGGCGGAGCAAGGTGGGAAGGTAAAAAAAAGGTGAGCGAAAATGAGGATTATGATAAAAGGAGGAGTATGGAAGAACACGGAGGATGAGATATTGAAAGCGGCGGTTATGAAATATGGGAAGAATCAATGGGCTCGGATTTCTTCTCTACTTGTTCGTAAATCTGCTAAGCAATGTAAAGCTCGTTGGTATGAGTGGCTTGATCCTTCCATCAAAAAGGTAAAAATTCCTTTTTCGTTTCAAGAAAATTTCATGTTTATTAACTTGGGTTTGTTTCAAATATGAGTGATTTTAATTGGAATTTTACATTGCTTAATTATTGGTTAGCTTAGTTGGGTTCAAATCAGTTTTGAGTACTTAAGCTTTTCAGTGTTTTGGTTTGTAAGTTGCTTTTTCGTAGTCATTATTATTGTTATTAGAGAAGTTAAGTTTCAATTGAATTGTTTTTATTTGATACCTTTTGTTGTTAGAGTTTGTCACAGAATAATGACTGAGAATTGACTTAAAAGAAGATGAGAGAAAGAAATAAAGATGTAGATCAGAATGAGAAATACAAGAGTAAAGAGAAAGGCAGAAATTTGATAATTTTCATTCATAAGGATTCTCAGTACAAGTTGTAGTTATATATTGTATACCAAGTACGGGGAATTTCGTAGGGTATCCTGGTTTCTAGAAGAATTCCATAACAATTTTAACAGCTGTCCTATACAATTATTTAGATATTAGCCAGCTTATATAACAGTAATATTCTTCCCCAAGGCCAATGCTTAGCCAAACAACTTTCGGCTTGTCTTCATTGAATGTGTCAGCTTCAGGATTAATCCTCATCAGCTCAGTTTCTTTCTTTCCATTAGCCCATTAGCTTTTGCTGCTTTAGTTCAATGTCAGCTTCTCCGGTAGCAATCAGCACCAGTTGCCATAGGTCAATTTCAGCCCTTTCTAGCTTAATATCAGCTCTTTCTAGCTTTTCTTCTGTTCCACTCGATTTCCACTTGTGTTGCTAGGTTCATCAGCCTGTTCCATGACTGTTATTAGAGAAGTTAAGTTTCAATTAAATTGTTTTTATTTGATACCTTTTGTTGTTAGAGTTGCTAAGCTTAATTAAAAGAAATGATCTTGTTGCTTTTTGTTACTTTTTTTTGCTTGCTCGAATATCAGTTAGGAAACAAAAGTTAATGGTAAATAAACAAAAGAATATTTGATTAAAAGTATCAAATAGTTAAAATGTGGTGTAACATGCATTTGGGTATAATTGTTTAATATGAAAATAAAATTTGCAAATTTTGAAACTATTGCTTTGCTTTTGCATTGAAATTAGCTATTGTGCTTCTAAAAGCGTTTAAAAAAATGGAAAAAGTAAGAATCAGGTGCAGTCTAATTATTATGAATTGCAGCCTTTTGTTACTCAGATTGCAAGTTGTATTTTTGCCAAGTGGGTATTATTGTTTATGTTTGTGTTTGATTATTAAGGTTAATTGAAGTGTTTTTACTTGACTTTTGATGAAGAAAACTAGCAGTAATTTGTATTTTTAATTTGGTAAAACTAAGAACTTTCAAGTGATATATATATATATATATATATATATATATATATTTGTGATATATGTAGACCGAGTGGACTAGAGAAGAGGATGAAAAACTGCTCCATCTTGCAAAGCTCATGCCAACACAATGGAGAACGATTGCTCCAATTGTTGGTCGAACTCCGTCTCAGTGTCTTGAACGGTACGAGAAACTCCTTGATGCTGCCTGTGCTAAAGATGAAAATTATGAGCCAGGTGACGACCCCAGGAAATTGCGTCCCGGAGAGATTGACCCAAACCCTGAATCAAAGCCTGCACGTCCAGATCCTGTTGATATGGATGAGGATGAGAAGGAAATGCTTTCTGAAGCTCGTGCTCGATTAGCTAATACTAGGGGCAAGAAGGCAAAGAGGAAAGCTAGGGAGAAACAGCTTGAAGAGGCCAGGAGGCTTGCTTCTTTGCAGAAAAGGAGGGAGCTTAAGGCTGCTGGAATTGATACAAGGCAACGGAAGAGGAAAAGGAAGGGAATTGATTATAATGCGGAAATTCCTTTTGAGAAGAGGCCTCCTTCGGGCTTTTATGATGTTGCTGATGAAGATAGACCTGTGGAACAGCCTAAGTTCCCAACCACCATTGAAGAACTTGAAGGAAAAAGAAGAGTTGACATAGAAGCACAGTTAAGAAAGCAGGATATCGCAAAAAATAAAATTGCACAGAGACAGGATGCCCCATCCGCAATATTGCAGGCCAACAAGCTCAATGATCCAGAAACAGTGAGGAAAAGATCAAAACTTATGCTACCATCACCTCAGATTTCTGATCATGAATTGGAAGAGATTGCAAAGATGGGATACGCCAGTGATCTTCTTGCAGGGAATGAGGAACTGGCTGAAGGGAGTGGTGCAACTCGTGCTCTTCTTGCAAATTATTCCCAGACACCAAGGCCAGGAATGACACCTTTGCGGACCCCACAAAGGACACCTTCTGGAAAAGGTGATGCTATCATGATGGAAGCTGAAAATCTGGCTAGGTTGAGAGAGTCCCAGACACCCTTACTCGGTGGAGAAAATCCAGAGCTTCACCCTTCAGATTTCTCAGGGGTCACTCCTAAAACACAGATCCAAACACCAAATCCAATGTTGACTCCTGCAGCAACTCCTGGAGTTGCAGGTCTTACTCCTAGAATTGGAATGACACCGTCAAGGGATGGCTATTCTTTTGGTTTGACCCCTAAAGGAACTCCCATTAGGGATGAGCTCCGCATAAATGAAGACATGGATCCACATGACAGTGCCAAACTTGAGCAGCGGAGGCAAGCTGATCTAAGAAGGAACTTACGATCTGGTCTAAGTAGTCTTCCACAGCCAAAGAATGAGTACCAAATAGTCATTCAAGACAATGCTATAGAAGATAATGAAGAACCAGAAGAGAAGATTGAAGAGGACATGTCTGATCGGATAGCTAGAGAAAGGGCTGAGGAAGAAGCACGGCAGCAGGCATTACTTAAGAAGAGATCAAAAGTGTTGCAGAGGGAGCTTCCGAGACCTCCTAGTGCCTCTCTGGAACTAATTAGAGATTCTTTGATGAGGACTGATGGAGATAAAAGTTCTTTTGTTCCTCCTACTTCAATTGAGCAGGCTGATGAAATGATAAGAAAGGAGCTTCTTTCCTTGCTGGAGCACGACAATGCTAAGTATCCACTTGATGAAAAGGCAAATAAGTCGAAGAAAAAAGGTGCCAAGCGTCCTGCAAATGGATCTATTCCCACCATTGAAGATTTTGAAGAAGAAGAAATTAAAGAGGTTTGTTATGCTTTTCACTGGTTATGTTGCCACATTTCCTTTTTTCATATGTAATTTAGGTTTCCAAACCTTGGTGAACTCACTATCATCATGCTTAATGGTTTCTTACTAACTAAAGAAAATTTCATTTTGGTGCTTGCTATAGAATTGAGTTGAGTTTTGTGATATAAATTGCCTATCAAAAATTTTATTCATTGAGGAGTACAAACCACCTAAAACCTCATATGAACTGTTGAAACTCAATTTTCATTTTCTTTCACCTTATAAATATTTTGGTGTCTGTAATTTTTGCAGTCTATATCTTTCTTACTTGTTCTACAGCACATGCGGTCTTGTACTCTAAATTCCATCCGCTGAACACAAACTACTTTTCACTGTTCAGATTTAGGTCCCTGTCAGCCTGATCTTGAGTTTCTTTTTCTTTTTGGTCATGATCCTTGACTTTTGTAATACCAAAGATGATATGTGAGCATAACTGGTGTTGATGAGCCTTTAGTCAACTGATAAACAACCTTATTTTTCTTTGGCAGGCCGATTCCTTGATTAAGGAAGAGGCTGAATTTCTTCATGTGGCAATGGGGCACGAAAACGAATCTCTTGATGATTTTGTGGAAGCACATAATACTTGCCTAAATGATCTCATGTATTTCCCTACTCGCAATGCTTATGGTCTATCAAGTGTTGCTGGAAATATGGAGAAACTGGCGGCCCTGCAGACTGAATTTGACAATGTGAAGAAGAAGATGGATAATGATAAGTCAAAGGCAGAAAACATGGAAAAGAAGTTCAATGTTCTCACGCAGGGTTATGAGGTACATCATTAGATACATGCTGATAATTTTCATTAATAATTTGTTTCTAGTACCACCATTTTAATTGTTATTGCAACTGTAGCATATGCGTTATAATTTCTATCTTGTACTTTCAGTTATTAGATTTCATTTAGAATTTTGGTAGCGCTTAATAACATTTACAGAAGTTTTTATACAGGATGTTTTCTTTATAGATGTCGCAATCTGAAAACCTTTATGCCTTGAGATCTGTGTTTGGGGTTGTGGCTGTGGAATTATGTACTTGTTGGTTTAGAGTAGGATGTGGTTATAATGGAACAATTAGCATGTAAATCTGTACAAAGAAAAGGATTCAATTTTTCTGAGTGAAAGGTGTTTTAAAATTTGCTTTTTTCATGTTATTGATAGTTTCAGTCTGATTTTAAGATTTTCTAGAGAGGCTTATAATGTTCTCTTAGTTCAGGTCATTTTTTTTCTAACGTAATTTCTACAATCTGGTGATTCTTGATGTGGTATTGGAAATCCATTTCAGATTATGGGGTGGAGTCCTGATAATTTACCTTATGAAAGCCATTTTAGTAGTTTATTATTTGAATAGTATGTAGGCCATCTTTTTTTTTCATTCTAATGGAACTTAGAACTAAATCATTTAGTAACGCTTACCTTATGAAAGCCATTTTAGTAGTTTATTTGAATAGATTGTAGGTCATCTTTTTTGTTCATTCTAACTGAACTTAGAAGTAAATCGTCTAGTAACACTTGACGGGTGATAGTCACTTCTATCCAGCTTCTAACAAGTAAATTAATGAACGTGCTATTTTGTTTAAATATATACTGAAATGTAATTGAGTTCATGTACTCTGTATTGGAAATTACAATATTGTTTTAGTTATGGAAATTGTCGACTCCTGTTGTACTAATTACTAAATAATGGGCAATTCCGATGATCAGAGACGGGCTGCAACTCTTTGGCGTCAGATTGAGTCGACCGTTAAGCAGATGGATACTGCAGGAACAGAACTTGAGTGTTTTCAAGCATTACAAAAGCAGGAGCAGTTAGCAGCATCACACAGAATAAATGGTCTCTGGGAGGAAGTACAGAAGCAGAAGGAGCTTGAACAAACCTTACAAAGACGCTACGGGAATCTCATGGCCGAGTTAGAAAGGATGCAAAATCTCATGCATGTATACAGAGCACAAGCAGAAAAACAAGAAGAGGCGGCTGAAAAGGATCGTGTTCTCGAGTTATCCGAGGCTGCAGCAAGTCAAGTTGCTGTGCCAAGCTCAGGACCTTCGGAGCCTGCACCTTCCTTGGAGCATGTTGACTCTTCTCTTGATGGCCAACCAACCGTGAAAGATGATGTGAATGTCACGGGAAAAGAACATGCTACTATAGATATGGAAACAGATGGAAGCATGTCCATAAATGTGCCTTCGGTTGTGGAAGACAAAGATGATACCCGAAGGAAGCTTGGTGGGACAACTGGGGATGCTATAACAAGTTCTGAGGTTGCTGCAGAATCTACAAACCCAGATTCAGTCTCGTCTACCAAACTGGAAAGCATCCAAGAAATGCATGAAGCTGAAGTTTATACCGACCACACCAAGGTTGACAATTCTTCCGTCTTGGATGGAGATACAGCTGAAAGCCAAACTGATATGGAATAATGGCTTTATTTTCTTAGCTCCGAGCAAGTATCAAGTTTCATTCGACAATGAGAGACTAAAGTCATGAGAAAGTATCAAGGTCGTATTTGGGTATTGATCGATCCATATCTGTTTCTCTATTTCCATTAATGAGAAAGTATTGCATGGATACTAGCTATGTTGGAGCAGAGCTTTGCTGTTGTATTTTTTTTTTTTTGCATTCCTGTGTTTTCCAGTGCCAGAGATTTTTGTTTCTCTTAAAAGAGACCTGGAAAAGAAACACCGGTAACGTTTAACATGTGACTATTATTATTATAAGATTTAAGGAACTGTTTTTATTTTTATTTTTTTCCCTTCTTCTAGTCCTGATTCTCATTCTTCTTTTACTTTTACTGTCTATCTTTGTTCATTGGAGGTCCATCCATGGCGGAAAAACATGGACCTGCCATTGGTAGCTTAGGTAAAATCTATGTTACTTGAACTCAAATATAAGTATTGGATATTAGTTTTTTTAATTTTTTTGTAATTTTTTATATATTTTAAGCATTATTGAAGATTATATGTCGTACTTATGTTCAAAAATATGTCGAACTATGGATGGACATATTCAAAAAAAAAAAAAAAAGAACGGAAAAATCGATAGGATGGGGTACAATATTTCTTTTCTCTTGAACTTATCTCACCATGTAGGGCAACTCTCTTTCTTTATTAAAAGTGAGTTTTCGATCTGAAATTTATTACAAATAAGTTTTCGATTTGAAAATAAAAAAATAGATTACAGACGTAATTGGAATCTTAAATTTTGTATAAATTAATTGAATTAAGTTTTAGTTAGAGCATATTTTTATTTATTTGTACAATGAAGTCGTAGATGAAGCAGACATCTCAATTGTATTTATGTATGCCAATATTTTGTAGGGATTTTCTTTCTTTGCCCAAAACGAATGCCAGGAGAGTTTGATTGACAAAATTCATCCCAAATCTAAAGCTGATTTAACAATCTTCAATTCTTCATTATGTTCTATTATTAGTTTACATTTTTTTTTTCTCAGCACAGGTCAGAAACCAGTCATATCCTCCGTATCCAAATTGAAGTCTTTATCTGTAGTTGTTATGGCCACCAAAGGGATGAGTCAGAGTTTCACTATTTCATCTCATTTCATTCTTTAATGCCGAACTTTTGTCACCATCCTATTTGCATTACCAAATTTTCAAGCAACTTCGTCTTCAAGTAAATTTGATAATTTTAAATATGATATAAAAATAATTAAAATATAATTTAAAATTTAATATGATAAAAATATAATATAAACATGACATATATATTAATATATTAAATTTTATAAATATATTATATCTTAAATAGGACAATGATTAGATTTGTGCAAGGTTTGAATAAATTAACAAATCCAACACGTATAGGTTAAGTGTTTAACGAAATTTAATGAATTTAACCGACTCGAATTATTATTTAATAATAAAATAATATTTTAATAATAAATAGTAAAACAAGCTTTCAAATTAGTTTGAATCTAATTTTAATTGAAGCCCGATCCAACCCACTGACAAAACTAGTTATGACAAAAAAACTCGAAATATGATAGCAGTAGGTGGATTGTTTCAACAATACAATCCCACCCAAAAAAGTAGAAGCCAGAAGGAACACTTTCCAGTTGGATAAGCTTTGAATGCTTGAGCCAGCATTTTAGCCCCTTCCTTTCCCCCATAAATAAACCTTCTTCCATATCTTTGCTTCCCAATCTCTCTCTCTCTCTCTTCACAATTCTTCATAAACATTTTCACCTTACCTTAGTCTGAAAGCAGGTATGAATATAAATGTCATTTTATTAGTTGTTACATTATTAAGAAACTAAATGATTCTCTCAAGAATATGTAATTTTCATCCTGTAAATTATTGAAATGATCGCTGCATGTTCTCATTCAAACTGTATTCAAAGCATCGAAAATGGTTTTTGCTGCCTCAGTTTTCGAAAATATATATTAGGTTTACTTAGTTGATTATCGATATGTTAAACGTAATTTTCGTATATTCGTATAATATTCATATTTTTTATTATGTCATAATCGTATTTAAAGTATTTTATATTTATATAAATTTTGATACATTAATAATTCATATTATATAGATTTTAAGATATATATAATCGTGTCATGTTTTAATAACTTTTCGCATGTCACGTTCGTATAATTATGTTTAATATTGTTAGGTTTAGGTTATTGTAGCAAAATTGTTGTAGTAATGGTATAGATTCATTAGACTCAGACTGAACTGGGTTGGGTTTGAATAGAAATTTTTTAATTCAGATTAATTCGAATTATTATTTATTAATAAAAATATTATTTATCAAATTTAATTATAAAAATATATAAATATTAATATAAAAATAAATTTTATTATTTTAATATTTTTATACAGTTAAATGAG
>JBBYHL010000007.1:2083522-2096543 GCA_038381835.1 Adansonia madagascariensis | reverse complement strand
CGTTTAATAAAATATTATTAATAAAAACAGTATATTAACCAACTTTACCCTAAGGACATTCGTCAAGAAAACCCTATTATATGTAGCAGGAAATTATTGACCAATAAGTCACCAGTTAAGATGATACAGAAAAAAAAATGTAATTAATGCAATAAATTTAATTAAATTATACTTAATTTGTTTCTTAGCAGATCTAAAATACAGTAACTTTTAAACAAATTATTCAAAAAAAAATTAAAACAGGTGCTTAACCCCAATTGAAGTAAGTTCTTTTAATGATTCCATTAAAGCTATTGATTGAAGTTGTTATTCAAAGAAATATTTATTTATTTAATATATTAAAAACAGTAATTGGCCAATAAATTGAATATATTTAAGTTTTTATTTATAAAAAAAAAATCTGTGATTTACATTAGAACCGGAAAAATAACTGCTGTGAATGGCAGTAATAGTAATTTCGATCCAAAACGAGGGGTATTAAAAGTTCCAAAAAAAAAAAAAAAGATTAAGAAGTTAAAAGGACGCGACCTGAAAATTTGCAGAGAGAGATGGAAAAGAAAAAACTGATACATTTCTAGAGAGAAAGAGAGAGAGAGAGAAGGAAAAAATATCTAGAGAGAGAGAGTGAGAGAGAGAGGAGAGAGATCTTAGTTAAGCAGCAAGTTGGGAGGAGGGCTGAGTCGACTCGTGGTGTGGAGGCGAGTCACTTGTTTCAAAGATTTAAGATCGTGACCCGTCGGATCCTGAAATTGACTGTAACCGTCCGATTTAATCCTTCTCCCTCTCTCTGACTCTTTGAAGTTTGAACTTTTAGTTTGAAGCCAATTTGGAAGGGAAAGTGAAACCTAATTGCTCAGGTCCGCTTTCGGATCCTCATTTTGGATGCTGCTTCTGCTTCCTCAGGTTTGTCTTTCTTTTACTTTCGGTTTTTATCATGTTTAGTTTTTGTTTGGCTGCTTAGAAAATGAACGAAAATAAATGAATATTTTTTATATTGTTTTGAAAAAATGTCAAATTTAATTTAGTTTAAAATAGTGAAAATGTTGATGTTTGCTTTCTTTCTTTTTCTTTTTTTGTAAATTTAATACTTGTTTATTGTGGGGGTTACCTATACAGACTTAACCTCTGTGGAAGCTTTAACTCACTATTGATGGAGCTGAGGATAGCGAAATGAAAGGCATTTGGGCAATGGTGAAGAAGTTATAGCATTGCTGGAGTTTTTTACTAGTTTCGATTTAAGTTTACGGTAGTTAGTATTGAAGTTGGATAGTGAAGCCTAAAAGCCCTAATCTTGGTAGTTGTGGAACCTTAGAAAAAAGATAGAATCTTTTAAAAGATATTGTTTTGGAGAATTTGAGATAAAGGTGTTTTGTTAATTTTTATGTTTTTAGTGTTAGGGGTATTGGAGATGGAGGAAATCATGGCTTTAGGATAGAAATCGAAAGAGAGAGTTAAGTATAATGGAGGATATTTCCAACTATGCCCATAGTCCTGCCCATTTAGCTGTTGCCAGACGTGACTATGCTGGGCTCAGGCGCATTATCTCGACACTTCCTCGGCTTGCCGAGGCTGGTGAGGTAAATACTGAAGCTGAATCTATTGAGGCTGAGCTCCAGGCTGATGCTCTCTCGGCCGTCATTGATCGTCGTGATGTCCCCGGTAGGGAGACTCCGCTGCATTTAGCAGTGCGGTTGCGAGATCCAATCTTGGCGGAGATTTTGATGGCGGCCGGAGCTGATTGGAGTCTTCAAAATGAGCATGGTTGGAGTGCTTTGCAAGAAGCAGTGTGCACGAGGGAAGAGGCGATTGCTATGATCATTGCACGACACTACCAGCCACTTGCCTGGGCCAAATGGTGTCGTAGACTTCCCAGGATTGTTGCCTCAGCAGCTCGTATCCGTGACTTTTACATGGAGATAACTTTTCATTTTGAAAGTTCAGTCATTCCATTTATTGGTCGCATTGCACCATCAGACACTTACCGCATTTGGAAGCGGGGTTCAAATCTCCGTGCTGATATGACACTTGCTGGATTTGATGGTTTCCGTATTCAAAGATCGGATCAGACATTTCTGTTTCTAGGGGAAGGCTACACTTCTGACGATGTGAATACCTCTCTTCCTCCAGGCTCTTTGATTGTTCTTTCTCATAAGGAGAAAGAAGTTACAAATGCTCTGGAGGGGGCTGGTGCACAACCGACGGAATCTGAAGTTGCTCATGAAGTTGCATTGATGTCTCAAACTAATATGTATAGGCCTGGTATTGATGTGACTCAGGCTGAGCTTGTTCCTCATTTGAATTGGAGGCGGCAAGAGAGAAGTGAGATGGTTGGGAACTGGAAGGCCAAAGTTTATGATATGCTTCATGTGACAGTGAGTGTGAAGTCGAGGAGGGTTCCTGGTGCAATGACTGATGAAGAGCTTTTTTCCGTGGATGATGAAGAAAGGATGGTTAATGGTGGCGAGAATGACGAGTACGATCATGTATTAACAGCTGAGGAAAGGATGCAGTTGGATTCGGCCCTTCAAATGGGAAATTCAGATGGCTTTTGTGATGATGACGATCATGGTGTCATTGTCTCCCAAGAAAATGGTGCAGGAGGTTCCTACGAAAACTGTGAATCAAATGGTGTTGCCAAGGATAAGAAGAGTTGGTTTGGCTGGAATAAGAAAGGCTCAAAGAACAATGATGATCCTGAGGATTCAAAAATTTTGAAGAAGTTCTCGAAATTGGCTCCTGAAGGTAGCAATCAGAGACAAGTTGATAGCCACAAATCATCTTTGGAAATTTCGAAGGAAGATGCTGTGGATGGCAAGAAGGGTAAAGATAAAGGCAGCAAGAAGAAGAAGAAGAAAGGGGGCATTAGTGATGCTAAACACGAGAGCGAGTACAAAAAGGGCTTAAGACCTGTTTTGTGGTTAACACCAGATTTCCCTTTAAAGACAGAGGAACTCCTTCCTTTACTTGACATACTAGCCAACAAGGTCAAGGCTATAAGGAGACTAAGAGAGCTTTTGACAACTAAATTGCCTTTGGGCACATTTCCAGTCAAGGTAATTTAAGATGTGTACTCAAAACAATTATATGATTTTATGGTAAAAATCCAATTTAGTTTTAATTGTATGCATAAATCATGCTTTATTTTTTAATGTCAATGCAATTTTTGCTATTTTATTGGTTGATTATTTTCGTGGTTATCTTTAGGCAGCTGTCCTAGGTTAGAGCAAATTCTCAAACTGCAATGAAGTGTACTTTGATGGTTACTTGAACGTGTCCTGTGATCTAATCACCGCATTTTCTTCACATTAATGCTGACAAAAATGGGGAATGAGTCTATTAGTGGTATCCTTTGTCCTATGGTGTTTTTAAATCCAATCACATTATTTATTGATGATTGGGAAGTGCTCCAATAAGTGCAGAAGTGGTCTTTCATTGCCCGAGCACTGAATGTAGTTCACAAGCGTCCTCGGCTCAGCATTATAGCGCATAGGCACATAAGTAGATGTGAGCTTATTGCTATTCGAGAACATTACTTAAGTAATGGTAGTGAAACACTTGAGGGACATGCATATTAGATCTCATTCCTTTTTTAATAATGATTTGATATTTTCTTTCTCGTTGAAATCTTAGGAGTGGCATGGCCATTGTTCACATGAATCCGTGTCATGGTGTTTTTATCTAATGATAGAAGCTGAGATAGTTTTCTTGCAAGGGTGGTGGAGAAATTAAAATTTATTTGTGAGGGGAATATGCTTTGTCACCTTCTTTAAATCTGTTCGATCGACAACATTCCCGCAGCTTTCGCAATGCATTAGTCCTGATGCTTCAAACCCTACCTTAAGTCTATGTTACTCGGACTTGAGTGTGAGTGTCGGATACCAGTGTGTTTCCGACAAGGGTATGTTTAACTTTTTCTATGCTTTTCTATGTATTTGGAGGGTCTATCCCCATGCTTATGTGTGAACATATGTTAGACACAGATTTCAGACTGGGTGCTTCAAGTCACTGGGTCAAGCTGTGGTCTAAAATAGGTTATTGAGAGAGTGTCTCAGCATCTTGTATTTCAAGACGAATGGATGCTTGAAACTATAACTTATCCTTGAATTTGGGGGTGAATAATTTTTAAGGTCTGGAAGTTTAAGTTATGTTGAACCTATAACCATCCAAAGGGGAAGCCAATTTTTTTAAATCTGTACTTAGGTTTGCCATATTGCTAGAATAGGCCCTCGACCTCTATGGTAAATTACGTATATAGGATGTGGATATGATGAAACATGGGGTTTTGGGTACTATTTACTACATTTATATTTCTAGTTTATGAGGCCACCTTTTTGACAGTGAACTGCATGCTTTGTGCATTATAATGAGGTAACAAAATGCATCCCTATTTCTTATTGTCTATTTGTCTATTTTTCAACACTCTTTAATCATAATTAACTTTGAAAATGGCCCTAATGGTTGTGCAATTACAGTAGAAAGTGGTGACTTTATCGTAAAACATTTCTCCCATCCGGAAAAAGGAAAGTTTTTTTTTTTCCTCTGATTGGCTACTAAACTGTCATTCTTTCTGAACATTTTAATGAATTGACATTTGATGTCTCATTTTCTATGTTCCAGGTTGCCATCCCTATTGTCCCAACTATTAGAGTCCTTGTCACTTTCACGAAATTTGAGGAGCTTCAGCCGATGGAGGAGTTCTCAACACCTCTTTCCAGCCCAGCCCATTTCCAGGATGCCAAGTCAAAGGAATCGGAGAGTTCAACATCATGGATTTCATGGATGAGAGGAACTCGAGGTGGCCAGCCAAGTGACAGCGATAGTCATTGGTATAAAGATGATGCTGATCCTTTCCACATACCATCCGACTACACCTGGGTCGATGCCAACGAGAAAAAACGTCGTATGAAAGCCAAAAAAGCAAAAAGCAAGAAGCACAAAAGGCTGGCGACAACAGGAGCATCGGCCAAAGGTGGTGGTGGCAGCCGACAGGTGAATGAAGAGGTGGAAGAATAAACGACATGGTCCCATCATTTTAACCCATCAGCGGCATCTGCTATAGAAACAGGTAAGCCTCCTCCCTGTACCCCATCTATCATTTTTTTTAAATACTACTTCTCGATATCGGGGGCATTTGATCTGCGGAATGAATGACTGATAGTGGGAACAACTTCGATTAAGAAAGAGCCTCTTCTTGTCTTTGTGTTGTTGTGTTGTTATGTGATGTTGAATTGGATAGGAACAAAAGATCTATTCATTTTCTTTTAAATAGCTTTGTATGTTTTTTCAATTCTAATTTTTGTTGAGGACATCAAAATATTTGTAATCTAAATCCATGCTCATTAAATTTTCATTTTTTGTGGTTGGTATTCTTTTTCTTGTCATTGTTAGTTCATATTTCATCTTTTCTGTTTGCTCCTTTCCCCCAATTCTGTCGTGTTGGCAAAAAGGCAAATGGAACTTGACTAAAAGAAAGAGATCATAATAGAGGCGAGGATTTTGAGTAGCTTGAGTTGAATAATACTCGATTGAGGATTCATTTGCAATAGTGTTTGTAATTTTTTATATAATTTATATTTATTTAATTGGTCGTTGTATTTTATGCTTTATTAATCAAATTTTGAGTAGGTTAAAAATATTTAACTTCTGTTCGGAAAAAAAATTTAGTGGATAAATATGTGATCAACGGATGGTATTTTTGATTGATAAGATATATATTGGATCGATTTGAAATTTTAGTGTAAGTTGATTTGCCAATTCAAAGTCAGTTGGATAATTCAAATTTAAAGTTGATTAGGGTTTATATCAAAATCAGATAGTAAATATAATATCTGAATTTGCAAAAAATGAATTGAATAGTGGTGGATATCTAATTTTTATTATCCATTGTTATCCTTAGTTAGCCGAACTTGGAGGTGTGTTAGATACGGATATGTGTTTGATTTAGATATATTTAAATTTTTAAATTTTTTTAAGAGAATGTTGATGTCATTCATCTACCTAAAACATGAATGATGATCTAACTATATTTCAAGGAGTGATCAATCAACAAAACAAAACAAAACCCTAGAAGGGGAATTTATCGAGGGCTACATATGGAAAATCCACTTATATTAGTTTAAAATTAAATTAGTTGATTTTTACTGTAATTGAAATTTAGTAGATCTGAAATTTGAATCTCAATATCTACAATTTTGTTTTCTATCTCCAGGTTATGATCTCATTTGTACAATAAAAAAATTTTACGCACTTAACTTTTTATAGGATTTATACTTATTTAATTTGATCGTCGTATTTTATGTTCTATTCACATAGATCATGTACGTCAAGTTTATAGTAAATAAAAAATATTTATATATTTATTCAATGAAAAAATTTTTAGCCATTTAATATATATTAAAAAATAAGAATTTTCAATTAATATGATTAAGACGTCAGAACGATTCGAAGTTTTACGTTTATGATAAGTATAATTATATTGCTAATGTCAATGGTTCTTAATTTTTTTAAAATATTAATTGTATAAAAAATTATAAAAGTATGCAAAATTAATTTATTTTTATACTAGTGTAATTGGATCCTTGTTCTTTCCCTCTCTCTCTCTCTCTCTCTCTCTATATATATATATATATATATATATATGTACTAATTATAAAATGGTTGAAGACGAATTTTCAAAAATAAATAAATAAATTCATAATTTACACCATTAAGTTCTCAATTTTGCCTATGCTTTTAAGTTATTTTGAGGAGTTTCTTTCGTTCTATATTTTTTTTTAAGCTTTTGCGGCATGCTTCAAACAGGTTCATTGCAAAATTCCAACACCAAATCCAAGGCATCTTTTCAATCCTATTTGGGCATAATATATAATGAAAATGATGAAAGCACTAGGAATTATATTCAATCCATATACTTCAGCAATAATTAAAGCCAACATGACATGAAACAATATTTTCCTTCAAAGTATGGCATCAAATTAAATATATATGTATATATACACATACTATGAAGTTTCATTCAAGTGATAATAACATTCATCATTCTGTTGCTCTTGTATTTGATTTCCTTCATTTCTGGATATTCATTGTTACTTTGCCTTTTACCTTTGTTCAATCTCCCTCAGGCAGACTTGAGGTGTCCTCAAAGTCCAATACCAAATTTGAGGATGGGTCATCTGCTGCTGCAGTTTCTTCCTCCTGGTAAAGCATGGATTTTACTGTTAGTCATGTTATCTGTACTCCTAACTTTTTCTTCTAAAATACTAATATTTAATACATACTCGGATATAGATACGAGGCATAATCCTTCAAACATATAGAAAAACTTATAAAAAAAATTAAATATAGTTGTATCAAACACGTGTCTATACTCGACACTCACCCCGAATTCGAATAATATAAGTCTATCAAACTTCATTAAACTTATACTTTTATAAAAAAAGAAACTGCAAAGTTCAGTAACTTTAGTCATTTAAAGTAATGTCTACTCAATATGCATGCTTATTTTCATATTTCTGTTGTTACCTTTTTGGTAATGGATTGGGGTTTTTCATTAATCTAGAGGGAAAGTATATGTATGCTTGGTTGGTTCAAAGGCATAACTAGAGATATAAAATTTCATTTTTTTTGTTCTCATTTAGCAAAACATACACTAAAAGGAGCCTATGACTATTACGTTAAAACATATTAAAAGTGGCTTTATTAACAAAGTCTTTAATTACATCCATGTAGTTATACATTTGAAATTTCATTTCTTATTTATTAGTTGATTATTTCATTTGAAGGGAAAATAAATTTGTAGTTAGTTCCATGGATTAAAAAATTGGATCAGGTCGGCCGGTTGAATCTGGACTTGGCTAAGGGTCCAGTCTGGTGCATACATTAGAACCAATCTCTCATTGAAAAAAATTGGTATTTTATATATTTTTAATTTTTTTTAAATTTAATATTTGAGTATTTAAAAAAGAAAACCTATCGAACTAGTCGGTTCAATCGGTTGAACCAAGAATCCAAGTTTAGATCGGTTCGACCTCTAGTTCAGTTTTTTAACCTCATTAGTCCATAAAAACTAGTTCAGCCAAATATTTTAAGCTAAAATAAAAAAATATCTCTTGAATTTACTACTTTACTTAAGTAAGCTCCTTAATTTTACAACTTTACCTCAGTAAGTTCACGTACTTTTATTACAACTAAATAAACCCTTAAAATTTTAATTTATTTCCGAACAAATTCTTAACCATTATTTATAGTTAAATAAACCTTTAATATAAATCAAATTTTTACTTGTAATAAGAACTTATTTTGATACAATAAAAGTACATGAACTTACTTAAAAAAAAATTGAAATAGTTAGTAGACTTTTTCAATATTTTGGCTAATATTTTAGTGATTACTTTGGCAGGTACATAGAATTTAATGTTTAGTTGTAACAATAAAAAAATGTATGAAAAGGAGTGATTTCCTGTATTTTCTACATCAAAATTAATAGTAAAGGCTACTAAATTGAAATAATTCAAAGTGGACAGATTACCAAATTTTCCAATAAACATGAAATTATGTGTGGATTTATATGCTTATTTTCCTTTAAAAAAAATTGGGAGAAAGTTGTAAATCGAAATCATAGTGGTGGACTTACCGAATTGAGTACGCAACTAATGTGAGCAAAAAATAGTCCTTGACATTTTGTGCAGTGGTAGACATGATCTTCTGGATATCTTTCTTCTTCACAAATGTCGCAATAATATTCGCCTGAATCATCTTCCAAAAAAGGATCCTTAAGAGTGAAAGGATGGATGTGGTATTTGGATTTTACTGAACGCGGCAGAGCACATTCAGTATGGAATTTGATATCACATTCCATACAAAAACAGAAAGGAATCTTAGAAAACTTCTCTTGGCATTCACCACATACTTTTTTATCTCGATGGTAGGAACTTCCAGTGTTTGATCCAAAATAATATAGACTATGGATGTGAGACTTGGATTTTACAGCCCGCTTCAAGGATTTAGCACAATGAGGATGGAGATAAAGATCACACTGCAAACAACTATAGCTAATGCACATATAGGTTGAGGATTTGCAGACAGAACAAATTTCTTCATAGTCGGGAAACGGGTGAAAAGGGTGCAATGGATGAAATTGGAGTTGCATCTTCCCTGGAAATCCAAGACAGCTTTCATGAAGTTTATATTCACAGTCAAAGCATATGTAGGTCTGACCTACAAGCTTTAGTTCGCAAAAACTACAATCATCATAGGATCTAAGATTGGACCCAAAATTGACGAAGTCCAACTTATGATTTGGGTTGAAAGGACACAATTTGAATTGTCTCTCCATCCCTTTTAGCCTTTGGGCATCAGTTTTAGGCACCCATGAAGTAGCACATTTCACATCAAGCTTGAATTCACACCCATAGCACACGTAAGCAAACCCGAAATTAGTGTCTCTACATTCTTCACACGTGAATGGATTGTCAAAATCTCTGTCCACAGAGATCAACTTGAGAAAATGCTGTGGGTGAAGAGGATGTAGTACCTCAAAGGGCAATTTGGTGCATCTTTTGTGTAAGTAGTATTTGCAACTTTTACAAGCATAGGCTTGATCTGAGATTTCCAACCAACAAACTTGGCAGATGGCACTTTCATTTTTTCCAATAACCTCATTGCATAGGGGATGTTCATGGTAAAAATATTCAAGCTGCATTCAAAAGGATGAAGAAAAAAAACTTAAAAATAAACTCATGAAAAGTAATTCAAAAGGGTGAGTAGATATTGATTTGATCTATAAAAAATGTAAACATTATAATTGACTCAAAAGGGGTGCGTGAATATTGATTCGTCTTCAAAGGGTGTGCGCATTTCAACGGGTTTGTAAACGTTGATATGGAATAATGATATGGCTCCAAAGGGGTGTGGTAAGTCTCAAAAGTGAGTGTGCATTAAAATTGGCTCGAAGGTTTGAGTTGATAGAGATTTGGTTCAAAGGAAAGTGGGCATTATAATTGGCGACAACGGGGCATGTGGCTATTTATATGATTCCAAATTGGTGTGTAAATTATATTTGGCTCAAAGGGATTGATGTAGATTAGGCATATTATAATTGGCTCTAAAGAGGTGTGTGGACATATGGCCTAAAAGAACATGAACATTATAATTGGCTCAAAAAGGTTATGTGAATATTGATTAACCTCGAAGTGTGTATTTTAATTAAAGATATATGAATATTTATGAATTCAGCTGGCCTTAAAAGAATATGATAAAAAATGTCCTTGAAGAGTTTGTGATATAAAGAAGCCCATATTGCCAATTATTTCACCTCTATTGATATTTCAATACCATCATGGAAATGAGTAGGAAAGTTTGCATTTCTCTTACTGTTTCATCTTGCTCCATTAGTTTCTTTATTGAAGCTTCGCTATCCACCATGCTGGAGGTTGACCCATGATCAAATTCGGAATCATCTTTAATCTGGGACATTGAAAATATTCGCATCTAAAAACTGGAGGACTTAAGGGTAATACTTTTTAATTGAAATAATTTTATTGAGACAAATATTAAAGCAGACAAAATAAGCTCTTATCTGTGTACCTTGTTGAGTGCGCATCCAATATGAGCAACGTATATGCATTCTTTACAATAATAAACATGATGGTTTGGCTTCCTTTCTTCTTCACAAATATCACAATAATATTCATCAGAATAATCCTCTACAAATAAATCGATAAGTATAAGTTCATGTCTATGATATTCATGTTTAATACTAAATGGTATTAGACAATGGAAATGAAAATTGAAGTCGCATTGCACACAGCGATAAAAGTCATTGAAAATATAATCTTGGTTAAGATCAATCTTCTCATTGCACTTCTTACATTGGTTAGAAGTACGAAACTCAGGTTCTATTGGAAAAAGAGTAAGATGATGCTGATGCAACTCATGTTTTAGACTGGGTTTGAATTTGGCACAATGAACGTGAAGGTGGAATTTGCACTTTTGACAGGTATATGCATTATCGCAATAAGAAATGTTAAAGCTACAAGCATTGCATTTGGAATAATATGGGAAGTACTCATAGAGGGTTTTTAATTGAAGAGGGTGGGATGGGTGAAAGTGATGTTTGGAGATTGTGGTGGGCATATTAATAAAACAGGATTCATGAATGAAGAACTCCAAACCGATACATCGAAAACAACCGTAGGACATTCCTGACAAAAGCTTCTCACACCAAAAACAACTACAGTGATTCTTCTTCACTTTACGATAGTTGAACTGGGTCAACGGATGTCCATGGCTAAAATGCTGAATTTCTTTATACCTATGACTTGTAATAGTAGTTGAAGAAGCACATATAAGATCAAGGTTGAATTTACAACCCCGACATTGGTATAAGCAGTTTCGAGTGAGACTGAAACATCCATGACAAAAGAAATGGTGAGGATCAAGTGAATCCTCATAGACTAGAGTGAGAAGGTGTTGAGAATGAAGAGGATGTGAAGTTTGGGAAGGTAGTTGTTGCACAGCACATAATTTGTGTAGCCAAAACCTGCAGCTTTCACAAGTAAAAGCCCAACCATCAATTTGCTGATTGCATTTATCACAACATGCCTCTTGTTTTTCATATTTATCATAGAGTAAGTGATGTTCATGAAGGAAAGGTTTAATGTCCATCCTCTCAATTCTCAAACAGAGTCAGAAATGAAAGATGAGTAAGATGCAGATTAGAAAGTTAAAGATAGAGGAGTTTTAAATATATATAAAACACAGATACAGACGTGTATATAATTAAAAACCGAAATAGAAACTTTCTAAAGCACTTGGACCATCACTACAAAATACATGGCTTTTAGAGACGTGAGGAGATGTTCGAAAGAAAAGTTTTTTCTGTCTTGATTTTAGCTTATACTAGAAACGAATTTCGTTTTTAATTTAATAATATTAGAGATGATTATTATCTTAAAATTCTTTTGAGACACAGTTTGAAGGATAACTATTAAAAAAGATTTTTTATTCTTAAAATTTTTAGAGATAATTTTTTATCTTTTAAAAATAATAATTAATCATTTTTAATTTTTTAAATTTTGTACCGCATGCGAAGAGGATAAGAATATACAAATATATTATGAATAAAAGGGAAGCCTTATCACAGTGCAAACACTTATTAATTTAGTAGAATTTCAATTTTTGTTTTGCTTACAATGTGTATTTTATCAAACGGAAATAGAGAAATTAATTAATTATATTCAATGATCTTGGGATGATTAGTTGTATTTTTCCATGCGAGACTTACTTCACCAATGATATATTTTCAAAATAATATAAAAGAATAGCATAATTTATTAATTTTTAATATTGTTTTTTAAAAAGGAAAATTACCTAATTGACCTTATAACAATTAGACTGAAATTATTATTTTCTTTTCTAAAAAATTGTTTTTTTTTTTTTTTTACTTTTGGAAATATGACATTGATTCGTGTTCCTTTGTGAATAATCATCCTATTTTTATATTTTATATATTATATAATTTCCTAATCTTCTTTGCTGTACTCATTGGAGGATAGATTTGACCAACATTAAATTTTAATTTTGTCAATATATTACATGTTAAGTTTTTATGTGAATGAAAATAAGCCCTTTAATCTTAACAAGAAATTTGAAAAAAAAAAATATATATATATATATATATATATATACACTAAATGAAAATTGGGGAGTAAATGGGTAAGACATTTTTGTGAAGATAAATAATATGCTTTTATAGTCTTAATAGTTTTTGAATTACTTTCAAGTAAGGTTGTTATCTAACCAAATCACTATTTTCTAATTCCTAACTTATTAATATTAATGTGATCAACTAAATAAAATTCATCAATATTTATGCGCTAGATAAAGTAGTTAACTATGTATGCGATGATAGACTTATATTTCCCAAATTATAGAAGATTTTGTTAGTTTTAATGTCAAAACATGAATATTATATTCATCTTTTTAAGTAATATATTTAATATTCTATTTGTTCTGGGCATCC
>JBBYHL010000007.1:2047854-2064195 GCA_038381835.1 Adansonia madagascariensis | reverse complement strand
TATGTTCATCTACTATTTTATGTCATTATCATATTCAAAGAATTTTATATTTATATAAGTTTTAATATATTAACAATTCATATTATATAAATTTTTGTACCACATCATATTTTAAATACTTTATTCATATCATATTCTTAAAATCATATCCGTATATTCATATTTGAATATATATCAAACACAAAAAAAAATTAACAATTGATTCAACACGGTTTCGATGGGAGGCAAATTAAAACTTCACTTCAAACTTGTAGTAATTACATAATATTATCAAAAAGATTTTTTCCTGTAGATTTTAATGGTGGTAGCTGCCCATACCATCAAAGAGGTTTTTCTGGATTGCTGCCCCCATTTTCTCCCAATGTAAATCCATCTCTGTATAAGTCATTCATATGTCCTAACCAGATCCGTTCACGGACCAAATTATCTGCCAATCCAATAAGCTTGACCCGTATAGGTTAAGTCTTAGACAAAGTCTTCGTGAATTTGGGCCTTGGACGAGATCTAGTCTGAATATAATATTTGACATACAAAATAAATAAAATAAAGCCAAAAAAAAAAAAAGATTCTTTAATACCCTAAAATGAAGGCATGAATGTCATCCCAACTAGACGCAGTATAAAGAATCCCTGATTGCCCCCCCTTCCAAATACAAGGGCTTCCTTCACCATATTCCTTTTGCTTCTCAACCAAGCCAGGGAACAAAGGTACAAATGAAACACCATACTGACCCCCAACTCTCCTTAGGCTTGAACTAGATCCAATCACAATACCTATATCAGCTTTCAGCAAACAAAGCAAATCACCTATCGAGTCTCCAATATAAACTGTCAAGTTCGTTTTGTCATTGTTATGGTCTTGTACGATATCACTGAATGCTTGAATCTTGTCGATAGGGGACTGTACCTTCCTAATGATTTCTCCCGTCGATACTGAGTCTTCAAAGCTGAACTCGTTTGCATGTACATTCAGAACATCTAAACCCCCTGCTTAAGATGAACAAATAGGGAACATCGGTGTTAGCAATCATGGGGATAGATTCAGATATTCAGTTTCTCCGGAAAGATGAAATCATTGTATCCCATAACACTCAACAATGCACTCAAAGCAACCGACAAGATACAAGTAGAAGACAATGGAAGGAAAGCTATTTACGTAATAATGATGCCATGGTAATGGTAATGGTGAGAGGGAAGGAATGTAATGTACCTGAAGAAAAAGCTGCCCGGATGAGATCTCCACACCAACAATAAGAAAGAACATGGATATTGGCATTAAGATTTTCGTTCTTTGCGATTTTCTGAAAGAAACTAATGCAACCATCTTGAAGAATCAGTCGTTCACCGGCTCGTTTGATGTCATCGAGGTTTAGACCTTTAAGCGCCCCTGACTCAATCACCCTAGAGTTTGCCCTTTTCTCGAAATCCAAGAGTTGCTCAAGTGCATTATGCAGAGCTTCATAGTTGAACTCCACTGCAAAACCAAATGAAGTAAAAAAAAAAAAAAAAATTAATATCAAGGGACCTAATTGAAAAGTTATTAAGGACATGTTCTCGAAGATTAAACATATAGTTAAAACTTTTAAGTGTCATTGAAGTATATTGCAGCTATGTTACTCGGACTTGGGTGTGAGTGTCGGATATGGGCATGTGTCCAACATGGTTATGTTCAATTTTTTTCTGAGTTTTCTATGTATTTGGAGAGTCCTTTGAGAGTCATATCAGCATACCTATGTCTGAATATATGTCAAACACGGATACTTCAAGAAAAATAAAGAGTTTGAGAAACAAGGTATTGTAGTACCTTTCTCAGAAGGCAAAATGCTTTCTATACATTGTTCATACTCTTCAGTGTATTGTCTGAAAAGTAGATCCCATGTGTTCCGAAGCTCAATAGACGGCATCCTAGGAATTTGACCTTCCGGTTGGTTCTGAGAAGATTTTGGGGCTGTTACTATTGCAATCTCTGCTAAGATGGCAGATGAATCAACAACTGAGCAAGTAAGATCAAAATCAGAAAATATCATAAGACGATCTTGCGCTGGGTCATGCTCCTTAATCAGAGGAACAACAGTGGGCTGAGTAAGTGGTTGAGCATAGAAGAACTCTATTTCAAGTTTCATGGCTTGGTGATAAAGCTTCTCGATGATGTTTAGTTCCTCGCCCGTCAAAGAGACACTAAGTTTATCCAGCAAGTCTTCGGTTTGCACAGCTGATGCCTAAATTCAAAGAACCAATAGTTGAGCCACGGGATTTTAAAACGCCATTCATTTCATGATATTTTCCTCCGAGACTGTAATAACTATAGTATAATCAAGCTGACCACTAGAAACAATGAATGCAATCGATGCCATACCTGAAAACTTTTGGAAGAATAACCCTCGATCCACTTTTTGTATGGGTGGTCGTGATCATCGGGTTCTAAAAGTGCCCAAAACTCCTTACCCAAAAAGGCATACAGCCTCATGCAAGGTGTCATGGCCCCTAGAGTGTAAGCTGCAATTTTCGTTTTCTCAAATGGAGTGGCAAGTTTTCCCAGAGCTTTTAGTCCTTCAACCTTCCCAGACACTGTTGCCAGCAAGAATTCTGTATACTTTAGAGTTGCCAAATTGATAGGGCTTTCTTTAACATATTCTGAACCCCACTCCTGCAGAACTCCAGCATTCAGACCGAGAGGATACCCTTAGAAGACAAGAACTATGGAGACGACCGATATGCACATGGGTTATAAGTACCCATCTCGGAGAGTAAATGAAGCTTCAAAGCATTATAAACAGCATATAAGGAAGATAGTAACTATTCAAACAAGTGTGATTCTTTCCTCAAATTTCTTCCAAGTGATGATTTACCGGACTTATTATACCAAAGTACAACCCTTATCCAAATGAAACTTGTCATCCACCAAAAGGACCAAACCACCAAGCTTTTCATGGGCTAGCCCTCTATATCATCAGAAAAGAAGGAAAAAAAAAAAGGGAAAACAAAATCCGAGTAACAGACCTTTCAGGTCATTAAAGAATTGATAATGAAAACAGAGAACAAGTGCCAGACACGATTGAGATTGATTTGCTACAAAAACTCCGGACTAAATTTATATTGGAGATGATATCATATGCCAGTTAGACCCAAGGTAGCATCTCCCAAACACTGATGTTTTCCTAGTAAATCCCCTTTTAGCAAGTTGGTGATACAATATATTATAAATCTACGAGCAATGACAGCATAAACCAAGATTCAATTTCTTTCTTTCATCTTACTTTTCCAGTAATTGAGCACTATGTTGCTCCGACTCTTCATTTTTCATGAATTACCCATGTCCAAACCATTTCTGGACATGGATATGGGGATACAACCCTCCAAGGACTCTTCAAATACATGAAAAAACTTGGAAAAAATTGAACATATCAATGTTGGAAACATAGCTTTATCCGACACTTAAATCTGAGTTCGAAAAACATAGATTGAGCATGTTCTAAGCAATGGAAAAGAAGAATCCTGTAATCATACCTGTACAAAAGAATTATGCATTTTTAGCTCCTCCAAGACACCCTTCCGCAACTCGGAGATGGCTATCTTTGCATCATCATCATCTGCACAGTCTTCTGCTAATTCATACCTAAAACCGGGTTGAAGCAAGCAAGAAATCAATTAAGGACCTAAGAAATCAATTAAGGACCTATGTATAAACAGTACAAGGCAATTCTAATTACAACTAGCTAAGAGGAAAATATATTCTTTTTGAACTACCTCTACATGTCAATTAAAGTCCAGAAACTGAAACTCACCTCAAGCAATGTGATTGCTTTTCCCCAAATAACAACAATATATCGTTCCAATTGGTTGCTGAGAAAGCTGACAAAAAGAAAAGAAAATAAAAGTCTGAATAATTACTTTAAGCAACCAAATGGCGCTTAGAAATTAAAATTTTCATTCATCTTTTTTTTCCTGCACTTTCTCAGCAACCAAACAACACTAGAATCAGCAGGAGTTTCATTAAAGAAAGATCTCTGTTTATGATCCCAAATTCTCGACTCAACAAGACGATGCAAAAATAGTGATGCTTTTCCTAAACTGGAATATCAGCAAAGAAGCAGGGACATGTGCTGATGCTACACTACTGAACAGTCGAAAATTATATGCAGGTTCTTCAATTTTCTTTAATTTTCAATTAAATGCAACTAAACATAGGCAAATTTATCACACAATTTCCACCCTAACAAGTAAAATTAGAACTCTCAATAATTTCAAAAGCATGCCAACTAGTATAAATATAGAAAATTGACCAATTCGAAAGTATCAAATTTGGATGTACTAAAAACCAATTTCATGACTAAAAATATTCATTTTCATTTTTCTTCCAACTAAACCATGCACGCAACCTAAAGATACGCATTATAACCATTAAAAGGAAACATCAATCTCCATTGGCAAAACCCAAGATTGAGATTCCAATTCCCTTCCCTCTTCTCAAACCTTCGTAACGCAAAATAATGTTTTGGCTGTTATTTTGCTGTTTCCTCGCTCTCTGTCGCTGATATTCCCAACTGATTACCCAAATTGACCATGATAACATTCATTTCGTCCACAACCACAATAAACACATTGGAGACAGCAATTTAAATCCCATCAGATTATACCAAACAAGCAAATAAATTAAACAACAAAGCAAAGTGCATTTAAAAGAGCCTCTCATTCCTAAAGTACACCCCTTTATCAAATATAATCAGATCATAAAAGAGTAAGATACACAATATTATGTTATCCAAGAAATGATAAAAATCCATCTAAAAGATCAAAAAATTTAAAACGAAGGAAAACCCAGAAAAAAAAAAAAGAAAAAAAGCTAAAACCCAAGCTTGTGACTACATTTGTTTAACAATTAGATGATTGGAAGAAAACCCAAAAATATATTCTCCAAAACAAACAAAACCCAGATTGAAAAATCCATCAAAAAGACCAAAAATTAAGATGGGGGGAGGGTTAACGACTCACGCTTGAGCAAAGGCTTTGAGAAAGTGTACATCCTGGGCAATAAAATGACGAAAAGTGTCGATCTTGAGAGACCCAGAAGCCAAAGAAAGAGCAAAAGGAGAGTAAAGAGAAAGCATGGATTCTCTACGAAACTTGATCCAAAACCTCGTTGCTAGACCCTCCTCGGTGGGGACAACGGCGGCGGTGGACTTTGGAGAGATCTCCATTGGATTTGACGATCTCGGAGCTCGGAGAGGCGAGGTCGAGTGGACTCCGAAGTGGGATCGGGCGAGTTGGAAGAGGGTTTTGATTGGGTATGGCGAAGAAGGAGAAGAAAAGAGGAAACGCATCAAAGAATAGACTGTGGCGCTGGCAGTTTCTTTAGCCAGTAATGGGAATTTGAAGACAATGTGAATTTTTTTAATAGAGTCAGAGTTTAAAAAATTCGAGATCGAATTTAAATTTTTTAATATTTAATAAAATTTAATTTAATTTTTTATTTTTAATTAATATTAAAAAATTATTATTTAAATTTAAATTTAAAATTAAATTTAAAATTAAAATTATTTTTAATTAAATTAAATGTGTTTAATAAAATAAATTTAAATAAATTAATTTTTATTTCGAATCGAACTTTAAAAATAATACTAAACTCAAGCTCAAAACTTCAAATCAAGCATTTTTATTTGTGTCATGTTTGTAACAATTAAAAAAGTATTAATTGTTATCACAAATAGGGTTCTATTTATGCTTACGAGATATCCAGGTACAACTTATAAAAAAAAAGTTCAAGCATCTCGGGTTATTATATGGGTCAGATTTAAGTATTTTGATACTTTGACATGGATTTAATTAAATTTTTTTAATTTTAATTTTAATTAACATTAAAAAATTTTAATTTATACTCGAACTTGAATACAAATAATTTAATTTAAAATCAAGCACTAAATCAAACTTATTTTTTATTAGATAAATAAACTTAATTAGGTCTAATCGAATGAATTTGAATAATTTAATTTTTATTTAGAATCAAACTTTAAAAGTGATACTTGATCAAATTGAAAATGAAATTTAAACTTTAAATTTTAAATAAAACTTAAAAAATCTTATATTTTAAGTTCGATTCGATCTGATTATATCTTAAACCATAATTGAGTTTTATAACAGGAATGAATAATTATTTTTTAAAAAATTAAATAAATTTTAAGAATATATATATAATTAAAAAACATGCATATCTTTATTATATAGTGGGATATTTTATTTGACTTAAAAAAATAATAATATTTAACTTTGTCTTGCAGCCTCCAATCGCTTCCTCTCACCCCCCCATCTTTTTATGCCTTCTGGATTTGACAAAAACCTCAAACACTTTGAGCATTTTCTTCTTCTTTCACAGCCTCACCCAGCCGCACCGGTTTCCGCATCCACCACCACGCGCCACCGTTGGCTCCGCCTTTTCTTTTTTATTTTGCTTTCCTCTGTCATCTTCTCCCCCATCACAGCCTGGTCAGTATAACTCCAAGACCCAAGTTTGGTATTTTTTTTTTTTGCTTTGGAGATTTATGAAATTCTAGGGTTTACAATATTCTTGTCAAGTTTCATTTTCTTTCAGGTTAGCCCAATTGCGCTTTCTTTGTTTTTCAGGAGAACAAAATTGCAGGTTCTCATCCCTAGACTTGCTGGTTAGTTTTCTTTTTGTTTCCCTTTTAAATGAGCAAAGTAAGAAAGTTCCTTTGATTATTTACATGCATGTGAGATCTGAAAAGAAGAAAAATGTTGTTTTATAGTGAGCATGTAAAAGAATTAATGAAAAAAAAAACTCTCTCTCTCTCTCTCTCTCTCTTAAGATTTAGAAGTGTTCTAAAGAATGATTCATTTCTTTGCAGGGATGAGAAGTGATCTGGGAACTGAAATAATTTTCAGCTTTATTTGGTTTTAGGTGTTGAGGTGATATGCTTATTGTCTCTTCATTGGTTGATACTAGTTAGGATTGGTTACCTTTATTACTTTCACTTGCGGAGCTCTGCTTCTCAACATCTCAACGAGTATCGATGTATGAAAAAATCGGGTTATATATCTTGGTTTCATTGTCTCACTAATTGATTTATTTACTCTGTCAGTGCAGGATTACATTTGCTATTTATTTATTTTTTATTTCTTATACCGCAACGTGGCTCAAATATGAGGAGAAACTTGAATGTGGCATGTTTTATATTTCAGGGGATTGGAATGGTATTTTAGTTCTAATGGGTGTTTTGATCTTTGTTCTTGCAGTGTGCCATCTGCATCATTCAATTCTTTTCAAGTCCAAGTTATTGGATCATGAATGAAAGGTTATAGTGCAATAACTAAATTCCTTCATTTCTTTGAACCTTTAATTGTGCAAAATAAGATTAAGATTCTTCCTTCATTTGTTTCCTTTCTAGTTTAAAGAAAAGGTTTAAAAATAGCCTTAATTATGACTTTGAGTATACAGAGAATCTGATTCTTACTTCCTCAGTACTCAAATTCTTGAACTAAAAGGAATCAAAACAAAGTCAAATTGAATGTTAAAGAAACTTAAAATGGTTTAGGTAGTTGGGATTAGTTATGGTGTAATGCCTTTAATCTTTAAACTAAGATTCTTTCAGTTTTGAATTCTGCTTCTTGATTTGGATTGGTTGAATGCCTTTGCCTGAGCCCGGAATCAAGTTTTAATTGTATATTGCTTCTCTTAGTCTTCTATTAAGTAAATTTGCATCATATAGGTTGTGTTTCTGGTACCATTTAATAGTTGTTTTTGCTACTTGCTTTGTATTGATTATTTGAATTCAAAAATAAATGAAGCTTTTGAAGAATTGAAAACCGGAAACAGTTTTTTCTTTTTTTTTTTTTTACATAAGACAATTTTTCAGAATTGATGCTTAGTCTACTCATTTGTTCATTTTTTATGGATTGTGCTTTTGGTTTGTAACTTGTTAGGAAGGAAAAACCAAATAGAAAAAGTAGCAAGCAAATCAGAGCCTAATTTTAACTAATCGTTATTTCTCTAAGATTTTATTTCTTGGTGCATGGTGGTAGTTGGTTATGTGATGATTATTTGTAATTTGCTAATGAGGGCTTCTCTTATGCAGTAATAAAAGTGAGGAAGGTCAGGATGTAATTTGCCTTCCTGCATCTAGCAATTCTACATCTGGAACGGAGAGTGGTGAACTTCGGGATTTGGATGATGGGCCTCATCAAGTAGATTCTCAACCTAATAATGCTGAGGCTAAAGATGGTGAAATGAAATCTGAGATCCCGGAGCTGAACGAAGGTGATGTTAGAAATCCCCAGAACTATTTAATTGCGGAAGCTAAGGTAGACAGCACTCTTGCTGACGATTCATCTGACATGGACATAAGTGATGAAATAACTGAAATTGTGAGAGTTGAAAAGAAATTGGATGACTTTAGCTCTGGAGCTCATTCTGAATCTTTTACAATTGAAGAGAAAATGGATGGCTCTTCAGTGCCTAAAAAAAAACGGCATCTTGATGTCCAAAATGGAAGTTCCATCCAGAACCGCATGATGGATGGTACTTGTATCCTGCTTCTCAGTTGTTATTTTAGCTTGCTTTCTGGTGTATTCGCCAACTCTAGCATACGAGCTTTGCTTCTGTAGTAATATTTTCATAAGCTTAATTCCATATCAACAGAAATATATGTTTCTCTACAGCATATGGTATGATGTTTTTTGTTTTCCATAATTCAATGTACCAGCTGTATCCGGTGTTAAGAGACCCCGGATAACTTATGATGACCAGCAACCATCTGTTCGTATTGTGTATAATTTCTTAACAAGGTTAGGGCTGGAGTAAGGGTTATTGTTTCTGAAAACCAAAGAAATAAAAGCTTCATGTTTTAATTCTTTTTCTCGAAGTTCTTTTAGACAGAAATAGGACTTCTTAAGCAAAGTGTGTTTGGGAACTGTTTTGCATTCGTTTGAGTTATACTACTTACTGTTATCTCCTCTTACCTTTTTCCAGAGCTAGCAAACAGAAACTTGAGGAACTTTTGCAGAAGTGGTCAGAGTGGCAAGCTGAACATGGTTCTTCCTCCCAAGTATGTATGGTTAAATTTTTGTTTTTCAGTTTTCTACCTCCATTTCATCTGTAATTAAATACTTTTTCTAATCTAGAACTGTGGGTAAAGCATAGATTCTCTTTTATCTTGCCTTGGTTGTAATGTCGTATCTCCAGATTGTATATTGTTGTTTTTTCCTTGGGCGTATCTTATCCTTTAACTTTTTAAGAATCTATTGGCAATTGATGTTTTACAACACTTACATTTTAGACCGAATTAGATATTGTTATCAGCTTGTGGAGATCATTTGGCCATATAGAACTTTTTGAATTTAATCATAAACCATAACTTTCGAAGAGATGTGATATCCAAACCAGTGTCTCCTAATGAAATATATTTTGTCTTTTCTTTTATTTGCTTTTTCCCCTGTGGATATTTTCTTTCTTATATTTTACGATAAGTTTAGATTCAATATTCACAAAAAGGAAAAAAGAAAGTACATTATTTCTTGCATGTAAGTGAATATGCACAGATGCATGCATGTGTGGATAGATCAATGTATGGACATGCTGCCACATAAGTACAGATGTGCATTCATCTTATATTGGTGCGGTTATTTTATCCGTCACTTGAGGCTCAACTGAATGTAATTCAATCTGTTCAGGAAAATGAACTTACTGAATCAGGAGAAGAGACGTACTTTCCTGCTCTACGTGTTGGTGCAGAGAACCCTTCTGCTGTGGTAAGCTTGTCTGTAGTCCTCTGGACATTCATAAGTGTTTTGGCCTGATGTATATATTTAGATTTCTATACTTGGAATATTTTTTATAAGAGTTATAATTTTGGACCTTTTAGTATTTTCTTCTTTAATGTCATTAGTAAATTGTTATCATATAATGGTTTCTCCATCACCGAAATTCAACATGACAATTGAAATTATTCTCTCTTGAAAAAGGTGTTTGTTCAATTAGATACTCTCTAAATGGATTTGACATTGCAACCCTCACCATTCCTCCCTTGATTATTGTGAATTTTATGCGCATTAAAGTTTCTTTTGCTCTGCATTCTGTCCGTGAAAAGACCAATGCATCGCATGAGAGTTTATTGCATTTCTCTATATTTTGGTTTGATTTTTTTGAGGGGATTTGTAGTCATTTTGGATTGACAACCAAACAAGGAATCCACGTGATATGGAGTTCATCCCATTGGCTGGTAACAATGTGCCCCTTTATGATCGTGGATATGCAATGGGTTTGACTTCAGCAGATGCGTTGAGTAATTTGGAAAGGTAAATATCATCTTCACATTCTTTAATATTTGTCTGCCACATAAATGGATACTGACATGCAAGTTCATTATAAGCTTTAAGGGCTTTATTTTACAATTTTATGTCCTTGTATTTTCATGACTGCTCTTCTGTAGCTTGTGGTAGCATCCAAATTAATTGTGTGCTTATAGTGGATGCATACAATTTCCCACTCCAGAAAGAAATTGCACACAAGTTAGCGTCTAATTCATTGTTGACCTTTTTAGCAAGTTTCTCTGGTTTTTGTTAGTAATTTTGTTTTATTCAGTTAGCAATATTATTAATCTTATTAATAATGGTGACAAGTGGCAATGGTAGCTTGTCTGTTGTTTCTCAGTTACTGGACAAGTCACCAATCCAATTTAACAAATACGAAATAGAAATCATAGCAAGGAAATTGTTTCTTGCCAATCAAGTCTATTAAATTGTTTAGAAAAAAGAAAAGTCGGTTTGGTTGACATAAGTATAACCATGATTCAGCTTGCATCGTGTCTCTTGTCTAATTCTATGTTTGCCCCTGCCACCTTCAATGTTCCATGTTTTCTTAATTATATGTGTTGCGTCTTGTAGGGGACTGGAGATAGCAGACGAGGCTTCTCGTTGTTTCAACTGTGGTTCTTATAGTCATTCCCTGAAACAATGCCCGAAGCCTCGTGATAATGTTGCTGTCAACACTGCTCGAAAGCAACACCAAAAGTCCAAACGTAATCAGAATACTGCTTCTCGCAATGCAGTTCGCTATTATCAGAGCTCTCAAGGTGGAAAGTATGACGATCTAAAGCCTGGTGTTCTCGGTGCTGAAACGCGACAACTATTAGGCCTTGGGGTAATATTCTCCTTCAATTCCATGACTACTTTCCCTTGCCCCCTTCTTTTTATCTAACATCCTAGCTAATTATAATAACCGTTTTAAAGTTGTTTCTGTTTTGTGTTAATATATTCATCCATAGATAGTGAGGGAATTGCGAATGCATTTCTTTTTCCTGTAAGAATTAAAATTACCTTTTTGTTTGCTTTCACAGGAGTTTGATCCACCACCTTGGCTTAACAGAATGCGAGAAATTGGGTACCCACCAGGATATCTAGGTAACTAAACACATCTATAGACTTTCGACCTTATTTATAGTTATTGCATTGAAGTATTTCTGGTACGTATTCACAATAGGAAGAAATTGCAATCCGCTGTCATTGAAGGGCTTTGCATTTTGGCCCAACTATTTTCATCATTTTCTGTGACAAATAGCTATCTGTTATGTTACTTGGACTCTTTTCTTTTTTTAAGTTTTTCTATACATTTGGAGGATTATACCCACATACGTATGTCCAAATATGTGTCGGACATGAGTACTTCAGGGAAAATGAAGAGTCGGAGTAACATAGGCTATCGGACACATACCTGATGTGGCATACCAGCTCATGGATGACATGTGAGGGATTAACCAATAAGCCATTACCAGTTAGTTTGCAGCAAATAATCGGAACAATTTCCTCGTTTTAAGCATTGAGAAGTAAAATATAGCAGCAAAGTCTTCAGTTGATGGGGGAAAAGACATGAAGGAAACAAATCCTATTGAATTCCAGGCCACAAATAAAAATGGCTTCCCTTTTTATCTCTTAAATTCACTGTTTTCCGATCTCGAACAACTGTGTCTAGATAGAACCATCATAGCTTGTTAGTTTAAACTGTTTGTGTCAGCAGCTTATATATTAACCTAATATAACTTTGTCATTTATTATTTCTCTCATGGTATTTTCTAATTGACTATCTCTAACATGTTCCAGCATCTGATGATGAGGATCAGCCATCCGGAATTACAATATATGCTGATGCTGAAACTGATGATGGACAGGAAGATGGAGAAATTGCCGAGATGGTGCATTCTGAACCACGGAAGCAAATGACCGTTGAATTTCCAGGAGTAAATGCACCGATCCCTGCAGAGGCAGATGAAAAACTTTGGGCTCGTGGTCCTTCGAGTTCTGAATCATCTAGGAGTAGGTCACACCATAGGTTAAACAATCCTTCTGAACCTGGCAGCCGAGGGCATCATCATGAACGAAGGTATTTTGCGGATTT
This sequence comes from Adansonia madagascariensis, assembly GCA_038381835.1. NCBI lineage: Eukaryota > Viridiplantae > Streptophyta > Magnoliopsida > Malvales > Malvaceae > Adansonia > Adansonia madagascariensis. The sequence continues at coordinate 2,051,796 of JBBYHL010000007.1, read as the reverse complement.
CGAAGATGAAGGCCCTCCAGGGGTTGACTCTAGATTTAGCTCATCCTATCCCCCAAGGTACGGTAATTATGATCCCCCTTACAGTTTTCACAGTCCAAGAGATCTTATTCCGAGGACACGAAGCCCGACCTCGGGAAGGTCGTCCTATTACGACAGGGGTAGAAGGAGCCCTTTGCCATATGAAGATTTTGCAAGTCATAATTCCTATAGTTCTTCACTGTACTCATCGTCTGATAGGCGTAATTCACCAAGAATCCATGGCTCAACCAGATTCGAAAATGAGACCGACGAAAGATGGGACAACAGCTACCCCGATTATTCATCTCGGTCTAATAGTCATCGATACCACAGCAGGTGGTGAATGGCTGAATGCCTTTGTTGTAACTTTTGTTTCGACTTTTCTTCACTGGGTTATGATTTATTTAGTCCCCCCAATGAAGGCCATACCTTGTAAAGATATTCTAGACAGATGAGGATAACATTTTGATATTTAAAACTCCAGGGAAGTGGGAGGGTCGTTGTACAATGATTTAGATAGGCCTAAGATGAATCTAAATGGTTTGTTTATGTAAGATGTATTCATTGTCCTCTTGCATTTATAATCTTTGTTTTTCTTCTTAAATTCTGTTTGGTAACAAGGAAAGAAAAGGAAAAGAAAAAAAAATTAATAGTTGAGTTAAATTTAGATTTCATCCCAAATGAAGAATTGAATAAGGATTTTTGTTACTAAAAGTAAATATGTTAGTATCCATATATATATATATGATCTTGTCTCGGCAATTCAAATGTAGAGGGCATTTTACTAATGAATCGATATTCAAAAGCATTTATATCTCGGATTTCTAAATTCTTATAAGACTCCTTGAAATTCCTTTCAGGGTTTGTTGAATTATTTTTATGGATTCCATTTCACTAATTCGGATTAAATGGTAAGCTAATGAGAAGCTCGTAGCATTGAACCGGATATAAAACTGCAATTTATTGCTTCTTCACCAATAATGCCTATGCCTTCAAATACACATGCAGAATCTGTGTCATTCACTTTCATTTTGATCTCAATCAGAGAGGACTGTGTTTTCCCAAATATGGAAGTATATATAACTTTGTTCATAATCAGTGTCAACTTTTTCCTATTCATTTACAATAAACTCAGATCCATTGGTTTTCCCATGTCTAAAAGAAGGAACTTAGCCAGCCTTAATCCGAAACAAATCGCCATCCACTAACCGAAGGACAGACGACATATTTTTCATAGTTTCTGAAGTCACACATAAATAGCAGCCTGACATTCTTGATAACAGACATTCTCGATAATGGAAGCTCTAGGTCATAGTTTGTCCAAATAAAATTACGAAACTAAGCCAACTTACAAGCAAAATTGAGGCAGATTCATTTTCCCTCCGACTTTAGTTGTCTTCCGAGTAAGACGAGCCCTATCATGGTGCAAACGGACAAGATGGTGGACGAATAGAAAAGTGCGAGTAGTGCTCCCCTTAAAGACTGCATCGTAAAATATTCGAGTTTTGGTATCCAGAAAACAGGCTAACAAACAGTTACAATAGAGAACAAGTTCGGATTGAATTCAGACGCAATTTTTGAGCACCTTAGCTAGAAGCAGAGCATTGTCATTAGCATATTCCAACGAACTCTCTGGAATGCTTTGAATGCCCTGAGCTATTTGCCATGAAAGAATCCTGCAATTTTTAAGATTTAAGAGCTGTTATTTACATTTATTTTAAGATTTGTTTCATAAATAAAGGTATAAAAAAGAGAACTCAGTGTAAATGAGATATATTTACCCGAAAACAAAACCAATCGCAGCTCCGATGTTAGCTTTCTCTGACGTGACCTCTACCTGAAGTTCTCCAAACTGTTAATCGGAAAAAAAAAAAAAAACTTTTGTTCAGTAATTACTTTAGGTGCACTTTGATTTAAACATACATCCTAGAACAGGTGAAAAAATGCCACCTACCTTAAACATCCGGGTTTCCGGTTTTGGTTGTTCATCAGTTGTTGTGGATATTGAACTTGCAGAGAGAAGTTTTCCAGCCGCATTCATTGCTTTCGCAATCTACAATGGTTCAATGTGAAAATATTTTTCATATTTTATGACATATATAAAAGTTTCCTAGGGTTAAAACAATTAAAATGTGCATGCAATTGGGGGGTAAAAATCTCAAGAATAATTTCTGACATGGTAGTAATCTGCTATGTTACTTGGACTCGAGTGTGAGTATCGGATACAGGTTCGCATTTGGTGGATCCTTTGAGGGTCATATCCCCATATTCATGTCCAGAAATGTGTCATACACGGATACTTAAAAAAAAATGAAGAGTCAGAGCAACATAAACTCGAATTACCTTTTGTAATTCCCCTTGACCATACTGTCCCATTGCCTGGAACCTCCTTCCGGCAGCTACCAAGCGCCTTCCGAATCCTAAAAACCAGCAAATAGTCGGAAGACAAGCTTCACAAATAGATTTCTTTTAAGATTTATCATTAGATGTCATTTGCATATGCCTATGTTGCTCCAACTCATCATTTTTTTTAAAGTACTCGTATCTGACACCTATTTCTGGCATTTTTCGGACATGAGTACGGAGATATGACACTCTAAGGACCCTTCAAATACATTATGAAACTTAGAAAAAAGTGAACATACCTATGTCGGACACATACCCGTATCCAACACTCACACCGGAGTCCGAGTAACATAGGCATATGCTTTTTTCTTGCCTGATTTGGCGGCGTCGGTCAAAGAGTTAACCAGCAAAGGAAGCTTGCTTGCTAATGCATGGGAAGTTGATGTCTCAGCTAGCTCCCAAGCTCTAGAGAGATTTAACAATGTTTCTCCCATCTCTAGACCACACTGAAAAAGATCATTCGAAGATGCTAAGTTTCTTATCACTAATTCATTCTCGTTAGTATTACAAAGGTTATGAACAATGTAGAATTGTATCAAAGGATGTCAAAACTAGTAACGATTGTTAAGTAACATGGCTATCGATGATTGTATGGTTGGTTCAATCCCCAAAGCATGGTAGAGGATAAGAATTTTTCCTAAATAAGTTGGAAGTATCCAATTATGTGAATTTAGACTTTAACAATGATGGATATCTGCACATGAAGATTGCATGAACTAAAAAGGGAAAAGATAGTAGTAACCAGGGGGGTGTAATCAAGCCGAGCTGAGCTTAAGCAATAAGAAGCTCGAGCCCAACTCAATTGGGTTTTACTTTTGAGTTCAAGCTCGGTTCAAGATAAAAATCAAATTGCTTTAGCTCACTCAATTAAGCTTGATTAGACTCATTTATTTAGTAAAATAAGCTCGATTTCAAAGCTCCATAAGGCCGAATTTCAAGGTTTTTTTTTTTTGAGCCGAACTCAAGTAGCTTGCAAGTATAGGTCTCTAGTTTGGTGTCTAGTTTACACACATGGAAGTGATCCATTGTTTGCATCCCATGGACATAATTCATGATCAAAATTATCAATAATATGAGACTCAATAAGGAAACCAAATCATCATCCAATTCTTGGACCATATTCCAGAATTTGTCCATGCCAAAAAGATTATATGACTTAATCTGGCAATTCATTCTTTTTTCAAATTCACCTCAAAAAATTTTGAAGATCAAAATATTAATTCAAGAAATTAAGCAAATTAAGCAAAAAAAAAGGTAAAAGATAAACTAACCTCATCAATCACAGGTCCATTTGAAAGATCAAAAGCTGCATCATTTAACTAAAACCCATATTTATAAACACCCAAAGACACCATTAATTTCTACATGCTTTATAATAATAACAATAATAATAAAGCTCATAAATTCCAAAAATATGACATTGTTAATTATAATCCAAAAGGGTCACCAAAATTCATCTTACATCTAATCGAAGATCGCCCGGTAGCTGAGAAAAGTAATCTGATGGAAGATCAAAGC
>JBBYHL010000007.1:1993154-2005987 GCA_038381835.1 Adansonia madagascariensis | reverse complement strand
ATTTTGGTGAATTGAAGGAAGTATTAATTAGAAAAAGCATGACTTGCAAAAAAAAAAAAAAATAATTTATATTTGATGTATTGATATAACATAAATTTATATATTTTCAGTGAATCAGATGATGTTGCTTAATTAAATTAAAAATTTTTTACATTTATTTTTAAAATTTTTAATGATGTAGCAATTGGAATGATCAGCAACAGAAGAATGATCCCAATGCACATTCACTACCGGCTGTTCCCCTGCCACCGCTTTGCAGTTTTGAGCTCTTTGGAATTACCATCCTTCACATGATGGCTTGCATTCATCGCATAATGCTCAATATCATCCATTTCTTCCCCTTGTGCCTCCACCATCATTTCCATTTTGCATTAATCGCATAATGCTCAATATCATCCATTTGTTCCCCTTGTGCCTCCACCATCACTTCCGTATCCGGAAACACCTGGTGCAGCTCCAGCAAACTCTTCTCGACCTCTCTAGCTGCAACATGCCTGTCCTGAATCTCAATCACTGTCTACAATACCTTCCCTCACCCATGCTCTTGCATCGCACCTGTTAACAACTCCTCGCCCCCGTCGCCATCAGATATTCTCTTCTCAATGATCTCTTCATTAGGGTTCTCCCCGGTCGCAGTAAAATAACTCCTCCCCACAGTTTCCTTATGCTCAGTCATCATCTATCCATAATGAGCTCACTTAACTGATTGCGCAAGCCATTGGTTAACTTAAAGGCTATTCTAGTCCTGTAAGCTAGGGTGTCTCCTTGTACTCTGAGAGGAGCTTACTAGCTGCATGGGCACGATCCATTCCCTCAAGCTGTGCCTCGATAGTTCTAGCCTTCTTTTGCACACTGACAATGTCATTGTTGGTTTGGTCATCAAATCATTCATCTTTACTCCAAAATCAAAGGAGAAAAAATTCTCCAACAATCGGCTAAAAACACATGAAATAGTCGTTGCATTCATGAAAATGAACCCAAATATAGGGGAAATAATTAAATTTCATTTGCAGTTTTAGCTCTATCATATGCACTTCAAATTAATTCTGATTCAACAGAAAAAACCATGAAAGTTTCCAACTGGATTAAATGGGTTTTCTCAAAATGAACTCAAAAAATAAAGGATCAGCTTCTCTATTGAAATGAATTGATGAAATGGGTGTTTTCCATACCTTGAATTCAGGCCTTTTGCAGCTGCTTTGCTCTTAGCATTAGCACACTGAGAGAAACACAAAAATGAAAACAAAAAAAATTTTGAGTAATGGGACTTCGAAGATAAAAATTGGAAACAAATGGAAAGTGAAAGACGGATGTTGATGAAATGGGTGTTGATTCTTTTTTTTTTTTTTTAATTTTTTAATCACAGCCGTTTGAAATTGATTGTAAGCTTTTATTATTCTTTTTATTTTTTAATTACAAAATAATTAGAATTTAATAACTTTAAATTTATCTTTAATTATTATAAAATTAATTTAATTATAATATATTTTAAATTCAAGTAAATTTTAAATATTTTAAACATGTCTCTAATATAATTATATATTAAATTTGACATGAATTTATTGTTTTTATTTAAAATAAATAAATACCATTATTTAAAAAGTTTTAATGATAAAAATTTGATTAAAATTAAAGGAGAGAAATAAAAGAGAAGAAAAATGATAATATTTTTCATACTTTTTATTTTTTCTTTTATTGCTTTTTTTTTATTTTTTATTTTTGAAAAATTATGATCTAAAATTTTATCCACTTCAAAAAATTTAAAAAATAAAAGAAAATAATGGAAAATTTTAATAAAAAAAGTTAATTTTTTATTTGTTTTTTTGTTTTATTCACTCTTCCTTTATTAAATATTTTAAACAATTTTATTTTAAAATAATTTAATAAAATTACTTGTTACATTTTTTTTAAAATATATATAATTCCTACATTTTTAATGCTGTTGGGATTTGGGACAAATATTATTCTCGAGATTATTACTCTAAGCAAAATGAATTTTAAAGTGAAGGAAAAATAATATAGTCATTAATAAAAAGTATTGGAAGGAAATCAAATGCTCTTAATTTTTTTATATATTTATCATAGAATTTTTTATTTTATAACTACATTGAGATTTGTTACATGTTTTACTTTTTAATTGAATAATATAAATTACAAAAATATACGTGATCTCGTTAACCATGATAGAATTTAAAAAAAAGAAGTAAATGGACTATGAATAATATAATTTTTTTCATTTTATAAAAAAATTAATTAATTATTGTCAAAACACAGCTTAGAGATGAACTTAGCTTTTTTATAAATCTACTAGTATTCGTCATGAAGTTTCAATTTAATTAAATATTTATATTATTTCAATTAAGAAAAAAACATTTTTTAATAATTATAAAAATTTTATTATCATCAAATAAATAGTTTAATTTTATTTATTTATTTTTAAATTTGGGATGCATGTGTTTCCTGAATAGATATTTAAATTCAACAATTAGATTAATAAAACATAAATAGTATAAAATTCATATGAAAATGAAAAATAAATTAATTTTATATTAATTTGCAAACTTAATCGAGATGTTAAAAGTGGATAGTTAATAAAGATTAAGATGACTATCCAAAATTAAAGTATTAAATTGATTATCTTGAATATAAATAAAGGTAAATAAATTACTGAATAATTTTATTTTAGAAACCCTTTTCATTTTAGTATTAAATAAACTTTTATACGTATTTTATGATTTTGTAGTTTTAATTAAATTATTATTAAAAAAATAAATGATTGAATTAGCTTTTTAATAAAACTATTGAAAGCTTTTATTATTTAATTAGGATAAAGACAAATACTTAAAGCTGCCTCTTCTTTTTTTTTTTAAATAAAAAATAGAGAAAGCAGATGAAAAAAAAAAAAAAAAAACCTGCAAAATCAAGCGCCCGTCTCACCTATACTTCTTTTGTCCCCTCCACTCTCTAAAGGACTAAAACATTTAACACAGCATATCCCTGTTCCGAAATCCCCTCTTCCATTTGCTTCTTAGTAGGAAAAAAAAGAACCCATCAAGGCTAGCGAAAAAACCATAGCCATGGGTGCAATAAAGATTGCGATTGGGGACATGTTGATTACTTTCATGTGGGTTTTCTTTTCATCAATGTTTGGTTTATTTACTTCTTTGATAGCCACCGCCATTGGTGTCGAAACCGTAGCTTGGGCTCCTATTGTTATCGTCACCGTCATCATTTTCGTTTTCGTTTTCATCTTTAATATTATTGGTGGATTTCTTGGTGGGGCTAGTTTCAATCCTACTGCAACCGCTTCCTTCTATGCCGCCGGGGTCGGTGACGATAGTCTTATCTCCATGGGCCTCCGGTTCCCAGCTCAGGTAAATATAATTTTTTTAAAAAATTTTTTTGGGTTTCCCTGTGTGGGTTTTTGATGGAATTCTATTTGATTTGATCTGGATTCTGCCTTTTTTGTTATCTTATCTCGATGGCTCTCCCGTTCCTAGCTCAATTAAATATAAATTTGTTATCCTTTTGTGTTTTTTCTGTATTGATTTTTGGTTTTTTTTTTTTTATGGAAATCTATTTGATTTGATCTGGAATCTGCTTTTTCTTTATCTTTTTGGATCAAATCATACGATTTTTGTGTGGGTTGGTGATATGTTTTAACAGTTTGATAGGTAGTTATTGATTAATTCTTTCTGCGGCTCAGAATTAAATTCCTTTGAAATTCTTAATTTTGCATATGCTTTTGTTAAAAAAAAAATTCGCCTTATCTGACAAGACTGTAATTTACTAGTTCAAATGATGGAATCTTAATTATAAAAATTTGTAACTTCATCCGTAAATCCAACATAACAATATGCGATTTCTAGTTCAAGGAGTGAAAATAGTTTACTCTCTCTCCTTTTTCTAGGCTTTAGTTACCTCTTCTCATTGTTTTCCTCCAAATATTCATCTTTTTTATTACTTCGTTGTCAGTCTTTTTGGTGTGTGTATGTGGCTGTGTGCTTTTTGATCACATGGTTTAGGCATTATTTTTCATTTTCCTTTTGGTCTTGATTTGCCTTTTTTTTTTTTTCCTTTTAAACTTTGTAGCTCTACTAAGCTGTAAATCTGAGTTTATTTCCTTTTTTCATAAAGGTATCTTCCTCTTTATAAAAAGAAATGTGGGTAGTGAACAAAATGTTGTATAGAGAAGAATAATCATTTAACATCTTTTCCTGAGATGGCGAGCTTAATGTCAACTTAAGCTGTTGAAAAACAATATTAAATGATTAGCTAAAATTTTAAGATACATTAGTGAAAATAGAATATTTCACTGGTGGCAGGCTGCTGGTGCTGTGGGCGGTGCCCTGGCGATCACGGAGGTGATTCCGGAACAGTACAAGCACATGATAGAAGGACCATCTTTGAAAGTAGATACACACACGGGAGCCATTGCTGAGGGGGTCTTGACTTTTGTAATTACCTTTGCTGTTCTTTTAATCATTCTTAGAGGTCCGAAAAGTGCAATATTCAAGACATGGTTGCTCGCCATTGCGACTGTAGCACTAGTCATGTCTGGTACTGCTTACACTGGACCTTCCATGAATCCTGCCAATGTAAGTTGCATTTCCATTTCCATCTATTGTTCTGCTTTAAATTGTTTCTAACCTACATAGGGTGTTGATAATGCTAAGTTTTTTGTACTTATTTGTCATTGTTTCCTGTACTACTATAAATTGCTGCTCGAGCTTATTCCTTTTTGAAGCAACTGGAAGTACATGCAGTTCTGTGACTTCTCAATTAGGGATATGTCTGGCTTGCTTGTTACTGCTTCACTGGTTGGAATTCCTTGGAATATTTTTCTCCCACTTGTTGTTATGCTTTTGTAATATTTCTTTGTATTGGACCATCATGTATTATTCCCAATGTTTGTATCATCGGTATTCAAAAAAAAAATAAACAAATAAAATTCATTTGTTGTTGACTGTCATATTAATTAGGTAATAATTGACTAGAGGACAGCCATCTGCAGTTTTGAAACATCTAAGATATTGGTGATACTCTGATGATTACATAAGCTAGATTTAATAAATTAGGCTGATTAGTAAGTTCATATAGGTATCTTTATATTTTGTTTTGAATCTTAATGTTTGCCATATATGTACAGGAGACTGCATTACCGAAAATCACATTTAATATATCATTTCTTCAATGCAACTTGAAAAAAAAAAATGGAGAATTCATCTATCAGTGTAGAAATTGCTTAATTATCACATTAACCAGTTCTTGTGCAATGTATAAGTTTAGATTCTAAATTCAATGAGTTTTCGACTGAGGAAGGAAGACCATTTTCAGTTTCTTTTTTAAAATATTATTGTTAAATGTCAGACCAAAAGCTAGATGTATTGCTTTTTTCCTAGATCTGCATATCACTTTCCCTCTTCCGAACATGTTTTTGTGATTCAACCTCGGAAAGCTAATCTCTGTTCGTTTTATGCACCATAGGCGATCTTCTTGATAATTAATGAAGGATCAGAGACGATTTCTTGCGCTGTTTTATATGTGGACTTAAGTTTCTGCTATTTTCTCGATCATAGTGATTTAAAGTCCTTTTAACATTGTTATTTGGTTTTCAATACAAGCAATCGCCGTTGTCAATATGCTTTTTTCAAGCGTAATGATTAGTGCATGCCAGTCTATTCGATTCAACTGCATGTGCTGGTTGATTTACATATAAGCAAATAGCTTATATTCTATTTTGTATTGCTTTAATCCTCTTTGCTGTCTTTGCAGCTTTTTCTTTCTTATTGCATCTTTTCCTTGAGTCCTAATTACACTTCCTATTCAATAAATTTATTCTCTAATTATATATATATATATATATGCATTTCCTGACTTTTCATTGATTCTGTAAATTTGATCGAAAATAACCATTTTTAACTGGTGAAGACATCATTTAAAAGCCTAAATAATTTGGACTAGTAGTAATGGTGAAATCATGTTGCAGGCATTTGGTTGGGCATATTTAAACAATTGGCACAACACATGGGATCAATTTTATGTTTATTGGATTTGTCCATTCATCGGAGCTATATTGGCGGCGTGGGTGTTCCGGCTTTTCTTCCCCCCAACACCGGTGAAGGTGAAGAAAGCAAAGAAAGCGTAAGGTGGTGTAGTAAGGGCTCGCATGGCCGCCATCAACAACAGTTCATAAGCTGAATATTCATGTAATAAGCATGTTCTTTCTCTTTCCTATTTTGCTAGTCTTACACTATCAATTTCTGTCGACCATATTTTTATGGATAATATGAATGATACACTCTTGTTGTGTAAGATCTTTTTCTTCATTCTCTTGTTTGGTTGCCTGCAAAAGTTTGTGGAAATCTTATCCTGTGTTAGTTCTCGAAATACTCGTGTTAGATATATCCATTATGACGATTTTTAAAAGACTTGAACATACTCTTGTTGAACGTATACTCGGGCTTGGAAAACAGGATGGCAGAAAGTAGGGCTGAGCTAATGCAAAATTTTCCAGTTTTGCATAGGCATGGCAATAGATAGCGTGGATCCAATTTTTCTCAATTATCGGACCCCTTTTTTTGGATTTTAATATTGCAGATTCTGATAGTATAATTATTATCCACAGCGAATGTGGAGCGGATGTGGATGCGGGTGTAAATCTTTGGAAATTTATTATTCGAATCGGTATTACTTTTTCAAATAATGGATGTGGATACCTGCTTACTCTGTCCAGATTTATATTACTTTTTGTGTATAATGGATTAGGATTTCTGAATTTACTATCCAAATTCACATTATATTTGTGAATAATGAATTTGAATATGCGAATTCATTATTTATTTATTGTAAAACACAAAAATTTATACAATTTGAAAAAAATTGAACCTTGGTTTTTAAGTTCAATTATTTACTGAATTTAAATTTTTAACGGATTTGTATGTTTGGAGGATAATGTTATCTAATTTGAATTATTATGTGCGAATCTGACACCGAAAATAATCACATTTGGAGTGTAAAATAGTTTTTTGAATTCAAATATATATATATATATATATGTCTAATTTGTTGCTATACTTCCATGCTAAAAATCTTGGAGAATTGTCGGTTAAACAATTTCATCATAATATATTGTGTTTCTTTTTATTCATAAAAGTTAAAAATTCACCATAAAATCACTTTTATATTAAAAATGAAATGATAATTGGATTCATCAATTAGAGTAGCATCGAAACAATTAGATTTATGTTTATGTAAACAAAACAAGCCTTTTGCTTCGTTTTTCATCAACAAATCTTAAACTGCTAATCACAAAATAAATTTTCAGTGTTCCGAAAACCCCATTTTTGATATCTTTTCTTTACTAAGGATTCTCATAGAAGAAAACCTGAAAGAGATACTTTTCAATTCTTATTATATTTGTTTAGGATAAAAATTAAGTATAATATTAACATCGTATTTATTTATTTAAATATAAAAATTATAATTAATATAAATATAAATATAATATTTATAATTGGACATAGATTAAGTTTATTTCAAATCCACTCAAATAAAAAAATTAGATCAATTGATATTAACATATCCCTTTTCAGATGAATTGATAATTTGACCCTTTTTTTACTACAAAATGATATAAAAAATATGTTATAAATATATAAATTTATTAAAATTTAAGATAATTATTTAGTATATTAATAGTAAAATTTTTTTAATTTTATAAACGGAATTAAAAGACCGCTACATGTGATATTTATTTATTTTTTCTTTTAAATACATAATAAGAACATGTAACAGTTTTTTAACTTCATTAATAAAATTAAAAAACTCTTACATGATAATAACCTTAAAATTTATATAATAAAAATTATTAATATATTAAATTTAAATAAATATATAATAATTTAAAAATAATTATATTAAATACTAAAATATAATATAAATATTAAATACAAGAATTAAGGAATTCACTTAGCAATTATTAAATCTCCTCTTTGCATTTAATTTCTCCCTCCCTAATCTATCTCCCTTACTTCCCTTCCTCCCGAAGTCATTACCACTACATTTTTCACGTTCCCTTTCTCTTCCTCTTCTTTTCTTTGTCACTTCCTTCCCTTTCTCCTTTTTCACATGATCAACATTTCCTTTCCTCTCCCAATCCTTTCAAAATCACTTTTTAATTTTTTGGAATAATTTTTTTATGAATTTTTCCATTTAAGGTTGAAATTCCTATAAATTTGAAAATAACGAAATTCAGAAACCTGGAAGATCTGGAGCCATTACCGACTTCCTCCGGAAACGGCCAGATCCGGTACCGAACACCATCCTCAGCGGAACTACTCGAGTCCTTTCCAAGCGGAGGCTCAATATCCCCGACTGGAAACGGCACCACCGATCACCTTGACAAGACAATGAAGCGTTCAATGGCGAGGCACGAGTCCATCTCCGACAAGATCCACAGGTATCGAGGCGTTTTGCTGGTGATCTCCATCCCTGTCGTGCTCATAACGTTCGTATTGTATGTCATGCCGGGGAAATCTGCGTCGGATGCGGCCGTGCTCGAGGAGTTCGAGATAAACAGCAGAAAAGTAGGGGCGAATTCGAGAGGGAATCGGAATTATGCGGTGATTTTCGATGCGGGGAGTTCCGGGAGTCGAGTTCATGTTTATTGTTTTGATCATAATTTGGATCTTGTTCCTATTGGCTCTGAATTAGAGCTTTTTGAACAGGTAAATTCTTTTTTACAATTTTATAGTATTTTTTTAGAGCAGAAAAATATATTTGCTTGGAATGTAGATTAAAAAATAATAATTTGAAGATTAGCGTATTTCTTCAATAGATATTCTTGGAATTAGAGCTTTTTGAATTATTTAATTATATTTCTAAATCTGGAATTGGAGTGAGAAATGTAGCTTTAAAATGATACCTATATTTTTGCAATTCTTCTTCTTTTTTGGCTTTTTAAAGAGAACATTTATATTATTGGCCTTTATTTGATACTTCTGGCACCCACTGTTTCAAATATTGTAAAGTAGGATTCGACTTTGTATGCTCTAAAAAAGAATTTTACTTGACTTTGGAAATTAAAAAAAAAAAAAAAAGAGAAATTTCTCGCATCAATTGGCTGGGATTTTTAATGGTGCCATTTATTGTGTGATCTAGAAGAAATTTTTTCTTGAATTTTATGCGCCTATATTCCATGTGTTAATTGATTTTATGTGGTTTGTTTTGTTGTAGCTCAAACCGGGTTTGAGCTACTATGCAAAAGATCCACAGGCGGCAGCGAATTCGTTGCGTTCTCTTCTTGACAAGGCGGAAAGTGTTGTGCCACAAGATTTGCGATCAAACACTCCTGTCAGAGTTGGGGTTGGTATACTTAGATGCGTTGTGCATGCTTATTTTTTGAATTCCGAGTCTCTTAAATTGCTGAAAAATGGGACTTTAAATGTTGTGTAGGCAACTGCTGGCCTGAGGGCGTTGGAAGGCGATGCAGCTGACAGAATTTTACAAGCAGTAATTCTATTTTCGGAAGCATGTTTGATTATGTTGAAATTAGTTTTCCATTTCCTCATGCTAATGTCTTTTCAATACTTGTATAGGTTAGAGAACTTCTGAAAGATAAAAGCACCTTCAGATCTGAGGCAGATGGTGTCAAAATTCTGAATGGCTCTCAAGAAGGTTCCTATGAGTGGGTATGTTTTGCTTAATTACTTCTATACTTTGCTTTTATTTTGGGCCTACAGTAATTTTCTTTCTCGAGCTTTCATTGTAGGGAGAATGTGTCAAGTCTGCAGTAGAATACACTTTATTGCATGCTTGATCAGGCTTCTTTTTGTTGTGGCAGATTGTCTTCAAATTTTACATTGTTCCTATGATTCTTTTCCTTGGGGATACTCTTACATGCTATAACTGGTCAGTACTCAAGATGATTTCATGATGATGGTTAAATCAAAGGGGAAATCCTTGAGTCTTCTCGTTGGTAATGAGAGGAAATACCCTAAAGCTAGGGTCATATAGATAGATAAATGGATACATAGATAGATATATTTTGACATAGAAACAAGTCCTTACATTTTGCAATGAAGGTAAACTTTGCTGTATTTATAGGGAGGAACTCACAGTCAAAGATCTGGATCCATTGCTAATTTTCCTACTGGTGTCATTGACCTAGTTTGGGGTTTCTTAACTTCAATCTTCTTTTGCAGGTGACAATAAATTACCTATTAGGGAATTTAGGAAGGACATATGGAGACACAGTTGGCATTGTTGATCTTGGTGGTGGATCTGTTCAAATGGCATACGCCATCTCTGAGAATGCTGCCTCAAAGGCTCCAAGTGTACTACCTGGAGAGGACAATTATGTAAAAGAAATGTATCTGAAGGGATCAAAATATCACCTCTATGTTCACAGGTATACGTCTTTCATTTTGACAAATTGATTTTGTGATTCTATTAGTGACTCAAAATGGACAAAAAAAGAGATTCTATGGCTTGTGATTCCTACTGTAGTCGATTTTATCAGACATATCTGTTCAGTCATTTGTATAACTCTGCAGTCTCAATAAAATCCATTATATTCATAATTATATGTTTTAGTTAATATACTTTTGGCTTTTTGCATACAGTTATTTGCACTATGGCCTATTGGCTGCTCGAGCAGAAATTTTGAAGGTGTCTGATGATTCTGGCAATCCTTGCATCTTGGAGGGTTTTGATGGTATGTCTGAATTTGTTCGATAGTGACTTTTAACTCTTCAAAGAGCTTTTCTTTTAATTATTTGTGCTGAATACAACTATTTGCTTGGCAGATCGAGTAGCTAAAGTTTTTTTTTTAATGTTCTGATCACTGAAAATGATATCTTTTGGCTATTGGCTGTACAGGCAATCAGCTTCCTACTGAAAATTGTATATTATCTCTCTGTTCCTGAAGTTTGAAGTGTTCTGAATAATGAAATAGTTTTTAGTTATAGCATCCTTTGTTCTATGGTTGACCGAATATGTGCCATTTAAGTACTTGACATATTCGGCATTTTATCTTTATAAGGTACTTATTCATATGGAGGAGAAGAATATAAAGCATTGGCTCCTTCGTCGGGCACAAGCATGGAAGAATGCAGGAGGGTAACTCTCAAGGCTCTTAAAATAAACGATACATGCACACATATGAAGTGCACATTTGGTGGTGTATGGAACGGTGGAGGTGGAGATGGACAGAAGAATCTGTTTGTTGCTTCATTTTTCTTCGACAGGGCTGCTGAGGTATTGCTCATCATGAATTTTATTGCCTGAAATAAGCTACAGATGAAACGGGTTATCCATTGTAACTAAATTGTTCACGAATACAGGCTGGTTTTATTAAAGCCACCGATCCTGTTGCAAAAGTTCAGCCTCATTCTTTTGTGGAAGCTGCCAAACGTGCTTGTCAAACCAAGTATGCAGATGCTAGAGCAACATATCCAGATGTGGGCGAGAGTAATCTGGCGTATATATGCATGGATCTAGTTTATCAGTACACCCTGCTCATTGATGGATTTGGTAAGCCTGTACTTCATCGTTTTCGGTTTTGCAATTTCATCATTGCAGACTACAGGTTCTATTAAAAGAGGCATCTTACGATTCTCATTCTCACAGTCCCACATTGTCTTTTCTGGACAGGCCTTGATCCCTACCAAGATATAACATTGGTGAAGAAAGTGAAATACCGCAATTCCCTGGTCGAAGCTGCTTGGCCATTAGGCAGTGCCATTGAGGCCGTATCATCATGAAGTAAAATTCCAGGTAATGCAAAGCTTTAATCAGTTACTGGAAATTTCCATGGCTTGTGGGTCTAGAGCATCGGCATTTCTTAATTGAAACCACCGTCAATAATAACGCGCACAAGTAGGCAGCATTGTTCACGCTTGAAATCGGATTTTGGTGGGAATAACGAAAGAGAGAAGAGTCATTTGTAATTGCATTATTACTAGGTTTTATGAGATTTAATTGAATTAGATTCATTTAGTTTGTCCTACGGAACAGAACAAAAATATTATAATACCCAATGCCCTTGTGTTTTTTGTTGGTAAAAGAAAAAAAAGCATTGGTTCTTTAAATTTGCGTATCTTTGTATTTTGTTTGTGAATAAAGAAAATATAGAAATCAAATTGAACTGAAATGCTATAACTAGCCTGATAAAAAGGAAAGGGGGAGATCATGGGGTGAAAGGGATTTTTGTTTCTTGTTAAAATGTAGCAGACAGCTGGACAGCCAACGATGGTGGATGGCCCTAGACAACAGATTGTAATTTTGTAAGGAATGGCGGTCGGATTTTGGTGGTGAATGGCAGACGGTGGCTTGATAGTGAGGAGTGGTGGCTGGATTTTGGGTACGCTGACGGATTTATAAATACGAGCGAATTTGACCAGGATTGAATTATTGGGTTGGACAGTTAATTATCTCACTGAACTAATTTTGTCACATTAAAAAAATCCCCGTAACGTGCATGTACACTGAATATACTGAAATTATAACAGAGCATGCCTTTCTTATTGCAAATAATAAAAGAATAATTTGTTTGAATACAATAGAAAATAAAAGAATAATTTAAAATTTTGAAAGACATATAGAGGTTTATTTAGTATTTTGGCCCATATAAAGTAGTTAACCCCCATTCTTCTACAAGAGCAATTTATTACGCAAAGAAGCAAAATTAAAAGTCAAAGGACATCAATAAAAGTATTGCAGCGATTTTAAAGATCATTAATACTTGTAATTAATAAAAAAAAATCATTGTCCACTAAATATAGTTTTAATGCAACTCAAATTTTGAGACCTATAAGAAAAAGTTTCGCAAT
>JBBYHL010000007.1:1955693-1968861 GCA_038381835.1 Adansonia madagascariensis | reverse complement strand
AAATAATAATTTAAAATTATTAAAATTATACTTATGTTAAAAATTAATAAAATAAAAATAAGATAAAAAATAAATAATTTAAAGATTAAAAAATTGAAATAAAATTAAAATAAATGGAGGGGTAACTGGACCCTGCTCGTCCAATCAAACTGGAGGGGCCAGTGATAACTGGACCCTGCTTGTCCAATAAAACTGGAGGAGTCAAATGCACCTAAGTGGGGGCTGGTAACATGGGGGGGGGCGCTCCACGCTTTTACTCTTGGATGTAAAGAACCCTAAAAGAGGATTTATTGCAGACGTAAAAGACAGGGAAGATTGTCACATGGTAAGAAAAAATCATTGGCCTACTCACGAGGGTGGCAAAGACATTCCAGGGCTACAGATGATGACCATTCATCATATCAGTCCAAAAGCTAAATGCCTAGAAAAATCACCCGAAAAAAGCGACATCATAGATCAGATTAAAGAAGCGACAATGAGAATTTACTGTTAATTATTAAACGTGTGATTCCGAACATATAACAAGAACTAGAAGAAGAACGCGCGGACAGAAAACTTACTAGCTCTTCTTCTAAGATCATTCTCTCTTGAGTGCTTAATCTCTGCTCCTCTGTCAGTTTCGAAATGGTAGCTTCAGCCTGAGAAGGAAATGACCAATAGTTACTGAAACTTTATAGAACGGCAGCCAGCAAGACAACATATGCAAATTAACGATGTTGAAATATAATTCAGACCTTAATTTAAACCGTCAGTATCAACTATCAAGCATCATAAACACACTTACCTCGCCTAGCTTAGATTCAAGTCTGGTTAGTTTTGATTTCATTTTTTCCATGTCTTCGGCAAGCTTTAGCTCCTCCACAGTCTTCAACGTTTTCACCTCACCATCCTTCAATGCATTGAACTCCTTTTCCTTCACAGATTTAAATTCCTCAGTATTGAGAACATTCTCTGTCAGCTTTGATTTGACATCTTTCACTGGCTTTAACTCCGGGCTATCAAAAAAATTATTCTTTGGCTTCATCTCAGCGTCTTTTGTTAAGTCCTCGTCATTAACATCATTCCTTGGCTTCAGCTCTGCATCCTTCTTTGGCTTTAAATCCCCCGCGTAGAACGTATCCTTCCTTGGCTTCCACTCTGCATCCTTTTTTGGCTTTACATCTTCAAATTTTACCGTCTTTGACTTCTCAACCTTGGCAACCTGTCACAGAGAAGAGAACATCGATAAAACTATTAGGTATAAGCTTCATCAATGGACTTGAAGTTTGTCCTTAAAATAATCAAACAAAAATTTTCTTCAAGTTCTCATTTAGTTTAAAAAGATTATATATTTTCCATCAAAAGACAACACAATCACACATACTAGTATATACGGGTGTATACCTACATTACTCATACTCGGGTGTGAGTGTCGGACACGAGTTAAGTGTCTGACATAGGTATATTAATTTTTTTTCCAAGATTTTCATATATTTGAAGGGTCTTTGGAGAATCATATGTGTCAGACATGGGTGTCAAACACAAGTACTTAAAAGAAAAAAAAAAAAAAAAAAAAGAAGACTCAGAGCAACATATGTGTATAAACAAATGTATGTATGTCAGAAGTGAAGTGACTTCATTTTAAGGCTAAAAGAATAGACAACATAGATCTAACCGTCTGCAATGGTGCCTGAATCCCGACTCTACTGAATACCGGCTCTTTTGGTATTGAAGCATCAAGATCGGTTCCCTGATTCATCGTCGCATTAATTGTTGATGATACTGGTGAATGCGGAGGACTGACAAGGGCAACCTTAAGCTTGTTCTCTTCGATATATCTTCCGCCGTCCTTGACAAACTGTCGACCAAAACAATAAGCGAAAGTCACAAACTATTGTCAAACAAAGCACAAGCAGAGCAGAAAATCACTTACTGTGGCAGATGTAATGTCTTCATCATTTGTTCCTGCTGAGACGACTGTGCTCTGAATTAAGAATTTATCTCTGCATATCATATCCAGAGGGGCTTCACGCTGAGCTTGCATGGTAACTAAATGAAAAAAAAAAAGGTGAGAATATATAGTATGGCACAGCTGAGTAAAGAAAAGTATAAAGAACATCATATGAGAAATTTCGGTGCTATATTGTACTTAAAGTTGCATCTAGCTTTGATTCACTCATCCAGCTACTGAGGCAGCACAATGGCAGATTATCCTAAAGGTCAAGATCTATGTTGCTCCGAGTCTTCATTCATCTTGAAGTACCCCTGTCCGACGCATATCCGGACATGGGTATGGGAATATGACCCTTCAAGAACTCTCCAAATGCATGAAAAAACTTAACAAAAATTAAACATATGCATGTTGGACATATACCCGTATCCGACACTCACACCTAAATCAAAGTAACATAGGTCAAGATCGTCATTTGTCGAGTACGTAGTTTTTGTTTCCTCAATAAATTTGCACTCTTAGCAAAATTAATCATTAATTATGAGATAGCAACAGACACCAACTACTAGCCTACTAAAGAGGCGCATGTTCTGCATTTAAAGCACCTGAAAGACTGCAAAATTTACCATTATCGGGTTATCCCAATCCTTTCCCTTTCCCAGACGGCAAAATCATTGAAACAACCTGTCGGGTCCCTGGACCAGGTGACCTCATATCTACTAATAAATTAGTTGTTAAACCTAACAATTTTAAACATGATTACCCTAAACCATTTTAAGATTAAAGCCAACTTAAGCTTTGAAATTCATTAAATATATGCAAACACTTAGATCCTTACCTGTAAAATCGCATACCGATTTTGGCATAATAATGCCAACATTAGGCCGCACGCAGTATTTCTTAGGTGATGTAGTTTTAACCTGCAAAATACCATAACTCCAATTAAATTGGAATCCTGTTATTATGATATTCTCATGCAATAAACTTTAAATTTCTCAAAAAGCAAGAACATAAATTTAAAAAAAAAAAAATAAAAGAAAAAAAAAAGTGGAAAGTGCTGGATCAAAGTTCAGACCTTGAAAGCAACATACTGGTTAGTTTTATTTGTGAGTTTAACGGAGCAGGAGCATTGCTTCTTCAATACAACTACAAAAATATAACCAAAATGACAATAATAACTATAAATGAGAAATAAATAATTAAATAATTAGCAGAATTTATTAACCTCTTCTATTCTTTCACAATTAATCAAGAAATAAATAAATACAACTGCTACAAAAAAAAAAAAAATTATTGTTTACTCTGTTTAGTATATTATATTTTTTTCTTAAAAAATAATTAAAAGAGTTAAAAAAAACCAAGATTAAACAAAGGTTTATATTTGATAAACTGCCAATGTCAAGAAAAGAATTGAGAGATTCAAACCAAATATTCAATTCGATTTTTATTGAATTCAATTCAATTCAATTTGAATTCAGATAATAATTAAGTATATTTGGTTTGTTTAATTTTCAGTTCATTAGTTAAAAAACTGCAACTATTCGAACCAATTGAAATTTTAATTTTTTTTAATTTAGTTCTTAACCTATTATAATATAAAAATAAATATTATATTTCCAAACTAATAAAAGATTTAAAAATACTGCAAAAATATATATTTTTTAATTTTAAAAAATCGATGAACCAAATCGACCTAAACAGATGAAATTCAGCTTCCAGTGAAATTCAGTTCGGTTATAAATACTATTTGATTCGATTAAAGATCGAAAAGTGTCTTAATCTAATTATTATTAAAAAGAAAAATAAAGTGACAATCAAGTAATTATGCACTCACAAAGGAATTTAAGTTCCTCTGGCTCAATATCCAAAAGTTGCGTATTCATTTTGCTTCTTCACTTTAGCATCCAAACCTTAATCTGCAAACAATAATTGTCATAATAATTAGCAATTTAATCCAGATAATTAGATTTTTTTTCATTTTTTTCAAAATATCTAAATTAGTATTCTGTATAAAAAAACCCTGATAAAAATATTTTTAAATAGAAAAAAAAATGAATGAATTCGAACGGAAGTCGAGTTTTGAAGTGCTTTGACTCAGATCAAACTCGGAGCAACTCATTTTGAATTTGCAAACTACGAATGAGTCGATGTTGGAACTGACGCGACGAGTTTCTGAAATCAAAGTAGAAAAAGCAGAAGAGGTTTTAAAAATTTTGAAAGCAGAATCCAGATAACTACCCGGCTTCCTTCAACTCGGATCATATTCCTTTTTGATTTAAAACAACTCAAAAAAAAAGACTCCAGCTGTGAAAATTTTGAGCTCAAACGAACTCGGTACCGACTATTGAGTCAAGTTTCAACTCAAGAGAAACTGCAATAACGTTAGAGTACTGACATAGTATCGCCTTCTTTGAACTCGATCCAGGGATCAAAACTCGAGAAAGAAGTCAAAGAAACCAGTCAAAACGACAGCGATTTTCAGGTCCGTGTTCCATCGTGCTTGAAATTAAGAGAGAATTGTGAATCAGAAAAGAACGAAAGCTTACCTGGTTTAACAAAGGAACCTCTGTGCAAAGAAACGGAGAGAGAATTTATAGCTTGAAAATGCAGGATTTGGTGGGATTTAAAGTTCTAAAAACAAATAAATTAAAAAAAAAAAGCTTAAATTCCCAGAAATTCTTTTTGAGAGAGAAAGAGAGATTTGGTCGGTGTTCCGCTTGTAGAAGATATGAAATGGGGAGACAATGAAAAGACGGTGAAGAAAGTACAGGCTTCAATTGCTCAAAAATCGGATTATTCGCCTAAGCTCTCAAAAGTTTATCTGATATTTAAAAAATTTAAAATAAAAATATTAAATTTAAAAAAATAAATTTAGATAAAAAAATTAGACCTGATTAAAAAATAGATCAGGTCTTGAGTTTAATTTTCAAAGTTCGAGCCCGATCCAATCCTACTCATTTTACTATTACATTATATATATTTATTTTATATTTTATATATTATATAATTTTTATCATATAAATAATACATATATAATATATAATTTATAGTGTAAAACTTTAAAAATTAAGTTAAATTATTTATATTTATAAACTTAATAAAATAAAATTATTGAATTAATGAAGATTAAATTTTTTTAAAAACTTTTAAAAAATAAATTATAAAAAAATAATATGAGCGAGCCTGAACGAGCTTGGACTATCTATTTACAAATATGGGCGGGCTTGAGCAAAATTCGAGGCCTCTATTTCGAGCTGGGCCGGGCTTGGGGAAGCATATTTAATATTAATACTATACTAAAGCCCGGTCCAGACCATGAGCAAGTTTAGTATCGATGGGCGTATTATTTTTATTTCAATATAAGTATATATTGATATTGGTGTATTTTTATGTACCATTTTAAGTTTATTGAAATTTGAATATTTTTAATTCATATATATAAAAAATATTATCAAATATGAAATAAATGAGATTAAAAAAATTTCACATATTAAATATTCATCAATTATATATAATGTTTAAAAAAATTTTATCAAATATAAAAAAATTAATATTAGTTAAGTAGTAAAGCTAAAATTTTTTTAATAATCGTTAAATTTACAAATAATTATGTTTAATATTCATCAAATTTACTAGTAATTATATATAATATTCATCAAATTTAAGATCAATTGGTGGGTGTCGAATCTAGCAAAAATAATTTTCCTACTCTAATAAGATTTTGTATATAGTGATAAGTAGGATCGTCTCCACAGGGAATGGTAAGATCTGATTTCCTCTCAAAATTAACAAAATAAAATGGGATTTTATAAAGTCAACTAAAATTAAATAAAATAAATAAACTAAAAATCTATTAAGAATGAGGAATAAATTAAACTGATATAAATGTCAATATCACACAAACACTAGCCAAAAGTCTAATCGCAAGTTTTATTCTCACAACTGATCACGGATGCAAAGATATATTCATTATTCGAGAATAAATTGGTTATGGGTGTTGGTACGACCTAACTCCCTACCACTCCTTAGTTATTCGATAATCAAGGTACGAACGTTAATTATTTCTCTTATTGATTACATAACTATTTCAATGTATCAGTAGTATTAATAATGAGAGGGGGATCGCCAATTTTAATCAATAAACTCACATGTAGGTTTATTCAGATTAGATTGTGAATTCTTCCTAACCAAGTTAGTTGCCACTTTTATTAAAACAATCAAACAATTACGGATTTGATTTTCTAAATAGCTATAGATTATCTTATCAATCAAATGCGATACCAAACATTCAATCAACAATGACAATCATAATTATTAAGCATAGAAGAAAAGACAAATACTCAAGAACAATGAATAATATAAACACAAATTAGATCTCATAGTCGTAGAAAATTAAACTTCGATACAAAGCCTTCGACTAGTTGAAAAGAATTTAGCAACACATTGTCTTCCTGTTTTCTCTCTAAAAGAAAAAGTTAAAAACCCTAGAAAAACTGTACCCCTTGGTTTTCTCCCTTCTTTCCTTTTTATATCCCTTACAAATTTACCTAAATTCTGATCAGTTTCAGATTCTACTCAATTAAAATTCTAAATAAATCAAAATTCTAATTTAAGTTGTCTACCTGTAGACCGTGCCCACATAGTGTCCACATCAGCTTTTTCTTTTATCTTCTTAGGCTGCTTCAATCAATTCATTTAAGCTCTTTTTCTTTCTTCCAAGCCCTTTTTACACCCTAAACATAAAAGAAAGTAATTTTCATCAGTTATAGCTCAAAAACTACGAAAAGATAAGAATTTAACAATTAAAATCTCAACATTTATGTTCATTATCATCAATATTGGTTTAATTTTTTTTACAAGCTTATATTATGTATCGACCGGTACAGCTATTTTCGACTGGTACCACTGAAATAGGCCAGTACCTATTGGTATTGCCGATATAGATTGAAACTAAGACCGAAACGAAATCAACTATTATCGGTACCATTATATGTCGAAATCGATATGAACCGACTGATACAGCCGATACCGATACAGTACCGATAACACTGTGTGAAAGACAAAGAAAGACAAGCGTAGAAAGATATTTAAAATATAGAAAAAAAATTAGATTGATAATTAATTCATTCATATTGTATCTCTATATTTTTATTCGTTATAATTATATTTAAAATATTATATATTATCATATTTTAATAATTTATGCATTTATATTATATTCATATGTTTTTTTCATATCATAATCATATTTAAAATATTTTATATTTTATAAATGATAATAAGTTAATAATTCTTATCAGATAGATTTTGAAATATTTATATATTTGTGTTATGTTGTGTTTTTTGATTATTTTACGATAATATATTTGTATTATCATGTTTAATATTATTAGGCCTACATATTATATAATTTTTATACGATAATAATTTGTGTTATATAAATTTTGACACGTTCGACTATACAATACTTATTATTGTTATTTTTTCGTATCGTGTTTTAATAATTTTGCTTTTCTTCATTTGTTCATAAAGTAGATCATTCATTTAAATCTGAAAGCTCGTTTAATTTAAAAAGAATTTAAATGAAAATATTATGTCTAAATTAAAATAAGCTTCGGTAAAAAATAAGGTCAGTTTTAAAAGACTGAATTTTTTTTAGAGAGTGTGATTTTTAGGAGCAATCAAAACTTTCGTATAAAAGTATGGGTGGATGTGAGTTAGGATAATGTTTAGCATAATTGGACCGAAACTGAATAAAAAATTCTACCCATATTTTAAATCGAACCTAAACTAAATAACTTTAAATTGCTAGATTTTATATGAACCACATGAAAATTAAATGGATTAAAAATAATTATTTAATTAATTAATAATGGGGTGATATTATTTACATAAATATTAATCAATATAAAACTATAATAATAAGAGTTAAAGGTAACTAAACTCTATTTTATTAACTAATTAAAATATAAACTCTTTTTTAGTAAGATACGACTTTAATTAGTTATATAGTATAAGTCTCTAGTCTAGTCTATCAAATTGACTATGAACTAAGTAATTAAACAGAAAAGCAATAGACTAAAAAACTTATACTAAAAAATTTGTAATCTACTTGAAACTAAATTATGTTATTGATCAATAATGAATAAAAATACGTGCCTTAAATTATATCCTAAATAAAATTCATTAACATATCACCTGAACTTGACCGAAACTAGATCAAAGTCAGCCTATAAACAATAATATGATTAACCTCATGTTGATGTTATTTTAAATTAGTAATCTTTAACAATGACTTTATTGATATATTTTTATATTAATTTTTTCAAAAGAAATTTAGGTTTAGTTTTTGTTGGGGTAAGACAACAATCTCACATTAATTAGCCACGGATATAGATTGTAACTTATAAAGCAATGGTCACCCTTCCTCTATTGAGATATTTTTTTCTCAAAGGACACACAACCTACATAATTTCATCTATCTTTCTCTCCAATCTTTACTAACTTAAGCATTGGAACATATCTCAAAGTACCCACTTTGATGCCTTCCAACCTTCTTTGTCTTGCAAGTCTATTAGCCAAGCACCCATCAGCCTTCCACGTGTTACCACAAATCTTTGCATCAACAATGGTATTGTTTGTGAGAACGGACAAGCCTTAAACTTATAATTGAAATCGCATTCAGGCATATAAATGAGTAACTTAGTGGTAAATTGCTCACTCGATCTACACGAAATTTAGCATATAAATGGGTAACACCAAACTACCACATAAAAATGCCCACTCGACCTACACAATATTAACTTGTCTACTTGATCTGCATGAAACTTAGTATACAAAGAGGTATGTCATTTTGATTCAAATATTTTACGTGTCCCACAATTTTTAATAATTAATTATTATCGGATAACCTTTTCAATTTCCTAATTTACCTAATTATTTTTATTTTTTTCTTTTTAATCTTTACTCTTCCTTCTTGTTTTAAAAAGTTAATCATATTTAATACATGCTATCGAATATTTATTTTATTTAATTAATTGTTTTAATTTCTGAACAGTAATGCTACTATTTTATGTTTTCGAGAAATAATTGATTATTTATTGTAATTAAATAATTATTCGATGAAAAAATTTTAGAAAAAATCGATTCAAAGTTTGTAATTCAATATCAAGTTTTTTAGACGTCAATTGTATCTTTATATTTTTAATATTTGTGTAATTACAATATCGTAATTTTCTACGATGAATAAATTCTTAGATATTACGGTGCGAAGTATTTGTATTAGGGATGTCAATGAAGTGCACCGGAACGGATTCTCACCTTTCTTCTATTCCGCTTTGTTTCCAATGTTGAATTGCATCCATAATTGCTTTGTTTCGCCTTTGTTAAAATTTTAAAATTTTTAAATAATATTATTGTAATTTAACTATGAACACCATATGTTAAAGCAAATTATAAAAGAAAATTTATTTAACTTACTTTAATCAAAATTAATTTCAACAAATTCACTTTTTACATAATATATATTAGATGGTGTAAAAATATAAAAGGATAAAATGATAATATTATGGGCAAAGTTAGTCTCAGTAGAGCATGCATATACCAAAATCACCGTACCCACAATTCGGACAAAAAATAAAAGGAAAAAACCTTCTCTACTCCATCTCATCCTCGCTTTTAAAAAAGTCCATCTTATTCAAGATAAATCGATATAAAATCCGTGATAGGTCTAATTTGTTTTTGGAGTAAAAAAGATCATAAAATAAAGATAGAAAAAAAAATTATACATACTAAGACTCGATTCAAATTTTTTAAATATAATATCTTAAAAATAAATAAATTAATTGATTAAATTAAATCTCGAATTCTCAAAAGTGCAACTTTACCATCTTAATTTGTAAGGATTCAAAAACGCCATACTAAAAAGGTGTGACTAATAGATAAAACAAAAATGTCACCAACACCTTTTTTCTTTAATCAACAATTATGTGAATTATTAAAATAATTAAACAACATCTTCGTATCGATTTCTTTTGCATGTTTCAATTAAACAATTTTTTTGTTAAACAATCAGGCAATCGATTTTTTTTTCGTAAATATTTATTCTACATATTTTGTCGGTGAACACAAATATAATAATGAATAAAACAGATTCTTTCACTTCTTTTAATTGAGATACACGTATATAATTATTGTTATATCATTATTGTCGACATTGGGATTTAATTTATTAATCTTTTGATGGAATACTTATGCAATTCCATGCACGAGCTAGCTTGCATTTGTATCTAGGGCTTGTAATTCCAGACACGATATAAATATAATATAAAAATAATTAAAATATAATATTATATAAAAATATAAATATAATATAAATGTATGAAAAATTAAAATTTATATGATATATAATATATTAAATATAATTATAACATGAGAAAATAATATTAAGAGGTAAGTGGGCTATTTTTTTGCAAAATTGTGCTCAGTTTCATACGTGGCAATTCTGCTAAGATCTCTTCGTTAGTTGAGGAAAGAATCCGCACGAATTGGATTTTTTGAAGAACATATCGATAGAGAATTGGATTTGGTTAGACAATGTATGATTCGTAACCAGGGATTAATTTTTTCGTAAGGTACGAAATGTATCATCAAATATTCAATATAATTCCACAAGATCTAATTTTTTTCAAGTAATGAATTCTAGCCAATTGAAAGGATCTTCTGATCAATTCAGAGATTGTTTCGAGTCCATTAGTATTTTATTCCAATAAAGGAGAGATTAAACATTGAAAAGTTTGCCAAAAAGAAAGCCAGAGTTCCCTAAAGGTGAATTTACCGACAGTGGAACATGATTGAGAGAAAGAAAAAATAGTGCATTATGACAATGTTTTTCCCCAACCTTTTTTTTTTTTTTTCTAAAAAAAAAAGGAATCACCTTTTCAAAAGAATGTGCCATACAACAAATCAAGTCAAACTTTGAATAAAATAATTTCAAAGTGTACATTTTGTTTAGGAATGTGGTGCCTTTAACAAGGTGCCATTACAATAAAGTGCATAGCAATAAGGTGTTTTCTTTTGATAAAATGATCTTTTTGATAAAAGTTGCAATTTAATGTTCAATGAGAACAAAATTGATGCAATTAAATCACATGAAAATGATATTAAAGTTTAATTAAGTTAGTTTATTTAGTTATTTTTATGAGATAATATTTAATGAATTTGAGATTTGAATTTCAGTATTCGCAACCTTTACTGAAACTATCATGTGTGCTTCGGATTGCGGATATTTTCATATTTTATCTAGACCTAATTGTTGTGTATTACAATTTTTTTTTTTTTAAGTTTTTAAAATGATTTTTGTGAAAACAAAGTGTAGAATACGAATAACATGCATATGTGTTGAACAATGATGTCCGGAAATCGATAAATAATCTTTGGAATGAAAAATAAGTAAAGGAATTCGAATACCATTGAAGAAAACTCAAACATTAGGTTTAAAAGAGAATAAATTTAAAATTTTACGTTCGACATCAGGATGCCCGAGGTGGACATTCGAAAGCTTTGAAGGATTTTCAATTTTTAGTAAAAATTTGTCGCGCATTCGAATGCTAGAGCTTAAGCATCCAATGCTCTACCTGAAAGTTATATATATAAATATATATATATATATATGCTCGTCGGAGAAGTTGCCTTATTCCGAAAGTAACAATTCTTCACTAAAACATGCGTATTCATTGTGAGGTGTTTCAAACATCGATCGGAACTTATAAATAACTCTATGATCGTTTATTTTAACATATTTTTATATCTATTCTCTCTCACTCTAATTTCTTATTTACGATTCATATATGTTCAATATATTTTTCAAATG
Organism: Adansonia madagascariensis; assembly: GCA_038381835.1. Lineage (NCBI taxonomy): Eukaryota > Viridiplantae > Streptophyta > Magnoliopsida > Malvales > Malvaceae > Adansonia > Adansonia madagascariensis. The sequence continues at coordinate 1,957,060 of JBBYHL010000007.1, read as the reverse complement.
CAACTTTAATAATTTTTTATTTCAACGTCGCATAATGAGAATAACATTTTTACTAAATCATTTACACCATAATAAAAAATTATTATCCTAATATTTCAAAATCTATATAACAATAAATATTAACGTATCAAAAAATACATATATATAATACAAAATACTTTAAACGTGATTATAATTTGATAAAATATATAAAAATAATACGAATAAACGAATATTGACGAGTCTAATGTCAATAAATAACAATCTATAATTTCTTTAATTTAAAATTTATAAATATTTTTAAAATAAAATAAAATAACAATTTGTTATTCATGCCCTATGCAAGATGGAAATCAAATTTCGACCGCATGATATCTTACATCGAATAAAAACCAACCACTTTCATGCGATATTTCAAACCAAAGTCCAATCATAAATCTCACCGTGTCCAATTATGACAGTGACTTCACACTACAAAAGTGTACTTTATACAACCCTTCTTCTCAAAATATTTGTCATTTATTAATTTTTTGGGACAAATTAATTCAATTTTGATTTTTTTAATGTGATACTAAAATTCTAGTTAGAACAACGAGTTACAATTTTTTTTTTTTTAAGAGAAGGCCAAAACTTAAGTAAATTTGTCAAAAAGAACCAAATAGAGACAAATAAAATGGGACTAAGGGAATAGTAGTTTGGATTAAATTTCTTGTACCTCTTTTATTAGGCGATGGGTTTAAAAGATTGCTACATAAATTTTATATATATATATATTTAGGGTTACAGGAATTAAATTTCATTATTAATTTTTGAGTCTAATACTTTATTAACAAATTATATAACTACTAATTTATTTAAAAATTTATCAAATAAATTAATTACTTTTATAGTACTCCTCAAATCTTCTGATTTGTGTCTATATTTATTTGCTTATGGAGTTAAAAAATCAATTATTAATTTATTGGATAATAATCTTTGGAAGGATTAAGATTTCATGCAAATGCTAGGTGCTTAATTTTTCCCCAAAAAAAAAAATTGGTCATCGTTATAATTTGTAGCTGATAACAATGAATTATGATTTTAGAAAAATAGTTCTATTTAAGGATTGAGTTTTGGATAAAAATTTTAATAATTTAAGTTAATTTAATCTAAATTATTATTTAATAATAAAAATATTTTTTAAATATTTTAATATTTCTTAAACAATGGATTGTCAGGCTGACCCGAATTTGGCATGGACAAAAAAAAAATTTTTGAGGCATTTTTCAATGAACTTTGGAGAATGACTTTAGTGACTCGATCCAACTTTGTATGAATTATTATTTAATAATAAAAATATTTTTATTTAAATTTAATTATAATTTTTTTCTTATTATCTAAACAATAAA
>JBBYHL010000007.1:1832740-1843717 GCA_038381835.1 Adansonia madagascariensis | reverse complement strand
TATTAGTTGAGTTCTATTCCTAAGCATAATGATTTTAAGAATCTCAGTAAAAGTAGGTGAACCAACGATTTGCCTATATCTCTTAACTTAAAACTTTACAGATAATTTGAGTTATTGAAAATTATTCCCTCCCTCCCTTGTTTTCTTCTCTCTTGCTATCGTTTTTTTCTTACACTTCCCTTCTTTGAAACCCAATCACATTCTCATTCTTGTGACTTTCATCCTAGTTCTCATATTTTCATATCAATTCCCACTAGCCAGACCTCTCAATTCAACAATTTAAAGTTTCCTTCAGATTCATCTTTCTCTACAGATAAAATCTCAATTAATCCAATCATTAAAAGATTAGTAAACCCTAAACTTATTCATACAACGGATATAAACCCTAAAATCCATTATTTTCCATTCCTAACTGCCATAACCCCCCCCCCAAGTAGGCAAAACTTCCACCTTTTGTTCCCTAGATTAATTTAATGAGTCTCAACGAAATTGATTTTCACAAACATGGTACAGCAAGATCTTTTATAGGCACCAACTCAAAATTTTTCCATAAATAACCTTCGCAAATATTGTCACTTCCTTTCTCTTTTAATTTCAAAACCTTTCCTCGAGCTTTTAAAAATTTACGCTCCAGTCAAAATCCCACAAAGACCACAGTGTAAGTCTTATAGATTAGGGCTCACAAAGTAAAGTCACTTAAAAAACAAATTTTCAACTATAGCTTGCATTTTCTCCATAATGTTATAAGCTAAGACCTTCTCTAATTACAAACTGCAGTCCATGGAGACTACTGATTGTTCTAATGCATTTCTTCTACTGTTCAATACCGTTAACAAAAATCTCTCCAACTATAAAATCTTTTCCATATTAAAAAAAAAAACTTCTCAAGAAAACTAATTGGAAAGATTCCATTTTAAATTATTTAATTTTACAACTTATACACAGAAAATAAATAAATTAAATCTAAAACTCTCAACTGTGCCCGATTTCAAAATTCTTCACAACGCCGATGTCAGCTTCGAAGATTTCAAATTCTCAATTCCATTTCTACTTAAGTTTCTTAGCTACCAAATAGGAACCCTAGGGGGGTTCAAAGCACGCAAAAGGAAAAAAAAAAAAAAAAAACAACTAAGTTACCAGAGCAGAAAGAAAATAATAAACAGGAATTCAGTTGCGATAATAAACAAAGAACGAACCTAGGATTGCTTGGAGCAGTAGAAAGAAAATAAGGAATCCTTTTAAGGAGAGCGAAAAAAAAAACCCTAACAATTTTGAAAGGGGAAGATGAAGCCCTTTTCTCCCTTTTTTCTTTTTAGAGAAATATTAATTTTATTAAGAAATAAATATCATAATATGAAGGAGATTACGTGGGACGATCAGAACCGTATATCTGAGTTTAGAGTTAAGTTTGGGATTTAATTATTTTTTTAAGTTTGGGATTTAATTATTTTTGTCCTCCTTCCTTTCCCTAGGAAGTGATCTGCCCACAAGTGTTAGCGAGTTAACTCTATTCATGAGTATCTAGATTCTAGAGTTAGACCTCCGAGTTTTGACTCAAAATTTTATTTTATTATATTATTAATATATTATTTTATAATTAAATTTAAATAAAAAATTATTTTTATAATTATATAATAATTTATGTTTGATCGATTTAAATTCATAAAAATTTAGTTTAAAATTTGACTCTTACGAGCTAAATATATAGCCCGATCCTCGAACAGTTATAAAAAAAATAAGTTATATTTAAGACAATTTGGATAAAACTATTATATTTTAAAAGAAAATTAAGTTCGTGTAAAAAATAAATTAAGTCTTGATCTAAAATTCAATGCCCAAAAGTTGCAACACTATTAAAGCTTTTTTATAAAAAGAAAAAAAAAGGTTACTTAAAAAAATGGCCTATAAATTATATTATTTTTTTCATTTAAGTATTTTATAAATTTTTGTTCTTAGTCCGATACTTATAATATAATTTGTCACATAATTTAATATTTTTTTAATATCCTTAAATGATATGACGTGACAAAATAACAATCAATTATATTATAACACGTAACACGTTAATCACATGTAATATAATATTATTGATTATATTAAAATTTTTTTACGGTATTAAAAATAAAATATCAAATTAATTGATGAATTATGAAAAACGATATAATTGAGAGAGCATTTTTATTTTTTTTTTAGCAAAAAAAAGGGTTAACGGCAACCCTATTTTCAATTGCTTTTCTTCTACACCGAACAAACAGGCAGGCACGTCTTTGTACTGATTGCGACCACAAGTAGACAACTTAAACATGAATTTTCTATGAAAAATAAATAAATAAAAATGTTGAGGTGGATAACTGTCAAACTTTATAAATATAAGTAAATTGATGATTTTTTCCTATTGTGAGACTGATACATGACCAAATACAAAGCCTTTCTAAAATAAAGCTATGACAATGAATTACCCTTTTATATTTGCTTTTACTAAAGGAAAAGATAGGATCGGAGATGCAACTAGTGTGACAATACAATTCATACCTTTCTTTTATACTTATCATATTGATTTGTATCGACTCATACTTATCGTATTAACGTATATGATTATTTATATATATATATATACATATAATAGAAATATGTTTGTATTTGTAGATAATTATATATATATTATTAGAGAACTTAAAAATTATATTTATATGAAAAAATTGTATATTTGAAAAATATATTGTACCAAAACAAAATAATACATCTACCGATAAGATACTAACTAGTTATTACAGTGATAAAAAATCTCAAGATTGGTAAGGTGGATTGATAGTAAGGGTATAAACAAGTCACTTATACCCACGAGCTATTTGGGTTCAACTCCCAAAAAAACCTTGAATTTTACTCGTTCATTATCAAGTCAAGCTCCAACAACTTGAGTGAGCCAAATTCGAATGTCTTAATGCTTAACTCGAGTAGCTCACAAGTCAAATTGAGTTTTTTTTTTATTTTTAATTAGATTGAAAAATCTTAGCTCAAATTCAAACTCAAACTTGAACACAGATAATCAAGTTTGAAATCGAGTTTAAGAATCGAGCTCTTTTTTTTACTAAGTAAACAAGCCTAATCAAACATAAATAAGCGAACTCGAGAAATTTAATTTTTATTTGAATCAAACTTAAGCTTTAAAAGTAAAACTCAATCGAACTAAAATCAAGCTTCGAGCTTTGAATTTCGAGTTGAGCTTTTCAAGAGTACATTTAGAATACATGCAAACTTAGAAAAAGAAAAGAAGGGAAAATATGAGAAACCCACAGCACAAATATATTAGAATTCAACACTTGCATTGCATCACTGCTACAACCAAACTATAATTTACAGAAATCTTCAAGGAATCAAAAATCAATTCTAAACCTCGAACTGCCTAACTTTAGGGGCAGAAAACAACCAAAGAAAGAAGAAAAAAAATCAAATCAAAACTCGCTTTTGAAGAAAGAAATGAATCAATCAAAAACTCAACAAAAACATTATGGTAACCAAACTAAAAAAAAGAGAAAAAAAAAAAAACTCATTTCCTGGAAAGGATGGGAAAAAGAACCATTTTAGAAGGAAACTGACAATGCCACACTCTATATTTTACCTTTTTTTTTCTGAACTATGTTTTGTTGGTTTCATTCAGAATCACTGGAGCTCGAGCTCGAGCTGGAACTAGAACTCGATTCGTGGGATTTTGCCTTCTTACCTTTAAGGTTCAGTTTGACTTTCCGAGTTCTTCTTTATGTTTATTTCTTGGTTCACCAGCAGCATTCTGAATATATTCTTTAATACCAGAGACTGCATTAGTGACTTCAGTCTCTTCAGTTGAAACCACATCATGGGACTCTACTTCTGATGATTCAAAACTCAAGTCCGAAGAATGTGGCAGCTCGGCTGGATTAGATTCCAGGCCCTGTTGGAAAGCGGTACGTATATCTTCCAGAGATCTAGCTTCAACAACAGGTAACTTTGCGTTGCTATCTGCTTGCTTCTGCTGGTTCTCGATCATACTTGGAAGAATTACTTCCTCAACATCTACTCCTTCATGAAGTTGCTTAAAAGCCAAATCAATATCTTCCACTGATCTTGCTTCAAGCACAGGCAGCTCCATATCCATCCCCATCTTTATTTCTTCCATTTCTTCATATTCCTTTTTTGGTTCAGCAGCAGCATTTTCACTATTTTCTTGAATACCAGAGACGGCGTTACCAACTTCAATCTCTTTAGTGGAACCAACATCATGGCTCTCTACTTCTGATGATTCAATAATCGAGTCTGAAGGATGCGGCAGCTCAGCTCGATTAGGTTCCGGGCCTCGCTGGAAAGCATTACGTATATCCTCCAGAGATCTTGCCTCGACAACAGGTAACTTTGACTTGGTATCTGCATGATCCTGCTGGTTCTCAATCATACTTGGAACAACTACTTCTTCAACATCTACTCCTTCATGAAGTTGCTTAAAAGCCAAATCAATATCTTGTACTGATCTTGCTTCGAGAACCGACAGCTCCACATTGGTCTCCATCTTCATTTCTTTCATTTCTTCATATTCATTTTTTGGTTCACCAGCAGCATTCTCACTATTTTCTTGAATAACAGAGATGGCATTACTAACTTCAATCTCTCTAGTACAAACCACCTCGTGCTGCTCTACTTCTGATGATCCAATCCTTAAATCCGAGAAATATGGCAGCTCAGCTGGATTAGTTTCCGTACCCTGTTGGAAAGCATTATGTATATCCTCCAGAGATCTTGCCTCTGCATGATCCTGCTTATTCCGAATCATACTTGGAATAATTACTTCCTCAACATCTACTCCTTCATGAAGTTGCTTAAAAGCCAAATCAATATCTTGTACTGATCTTGCTCCAAGAACCAGCAGCTCCAACTTGGTCTCGGTCTTCATTTCTTCCACTTCGTCATATTCATTTTTTGGTTCAGCAGCAGCATTCTCACTATTTTCTTGAATACCAGAAACGGTAATACTAACTTCAATCTCTTTAGTAGAACCCACATCATGCTGCTCTAATTCTGATGATCCAATCTTGAAGTCTGTGGAATGTGATAGCTCGGTTGGATTATATTCCGGGCCTTGTTGGAAAGCATTATGTATATCCTCCAAGGATCTAGCCTGAACAACATGCAATTTGGAAATGGTATCTGCATGATCCTGCGGATTCTCAATCATACTTGGAAGAATTACTTCCTCGACATCTACTCCTTCATGAAGTTGCTTCAAAGCCAAATCAATATCTTCAACCGATCTTGCTTCAAGAGCAGGCAACTGCAGATTGGTGTGTGTCTTAATTTCTTTCATTTGTGGCGGCTCAGCTGTGTTAGGTTCTGGGCCATGTTGTAAATCGTTATGTATATCCTCCAGAGATCTTGCCTTGACAACAGGTAACTTTGAATTGGTATCTGCATGATCCTGCTGGTTCTTGATCATACTTCGAAGAATGACTTCCCCAACATCTACTCCTTCACGAAGCTGCTTAAAAGCCAAATCAATGTCGTCAAGTGATCTTGGTTTGAGAACAGGCGGCTCCACATTTGTCTCAGTCTCAGTCTCTATATCATCTGGTAAAATTGCAGATTCAGCATAGGCAACATGAGATCTCTCTAGTAAACTAATATCCCGGACATTAAAGTCCCCAACAGTGTCCAATTCAGAGAGTATTCCTTCATCAATCTCTTTAATCTCAACGACTTGTTCACTGATATTTTCCTTATCAACACGAGAGGCATATGCTTCAGCATAATTAAAGTGTTCTTCGAGACCCTCACTTTCGATTTTGTTTAGGATCCTGTCTTTCAAATCTTCTTGATCTGTTGGCAACGTATGTTCAGGACCCTCAGCAGGAGAAGAAATAGATTCTGACTTCATGGCAGAGAAATCTGTTGAAAGTTTGTCATCCAAATCATGCACTTCATGCACATTAACATCGTTGTTGACAGCATTTACTTCCCCTCTAGACTCCATTGCAATTATAGATGATTCCTGAATAAGAGCGGCCAAAGTTTCGATATCAACATTTTAATATAATTAGGATACGTAAAAACCATAAAACGCGAGATGCCTCGTGTGAAATGAAAAGGAATGCATGTGAAAGTAACAGAAGCAGGCAATTCAACTCCTGAGAAAATTCACTTATATCCTATATTACTTGGATTTGGGTGTGAGTGTTGTCCGACACAGGTATACTGAATTTTTTCAAGTTTTTCCATGTATTTAGAAGGTCCTTGAAGGGTCATATCCTCATACCCATATCCAAAAATGTGTCGGACAAAAGTACTTCAAGAAAAATAAAGAGTTGGAACAACTTAGGATATATCCAAGGAAATTGCTTAAACACATAGATAATGCAGTAAATGGCTTAGACACACAGTATTTAAGCATACATGCAATGACAACATTTCCGACCAGGTAATTCACTCAGCGCAGTGAAATCTTGATTATCGGTAATAAGATTATCACATAATCCATGTTTGATTAGCTACTTCGGCATCATTATTTGACACAAAAATAATATTGCTGCTTTCAACTTCACTAGGATAGATAATCATTTTACTCCTACCAGAGTGCAAGCTCGAAAAAAAATTCGTAACGGGAGAAATTGATCTACGGAGACCAACACTAGCATCGGGTATTTAATAAATGAAATAAGTTACTGAAGACAAAATATGCAAAATAATTGATACGATCAATCTTCAGAGAAGTATGGCAATTCATCAAGGAAATTTAAACAAATAGAAGTAATTGAATAATTTACCTTGAGCTTATCATGTTCATCAATGAATGGTTCATCCGTAGATTTATCAAACCACAACAGCTGTTTCTTCAATTCTAGTGAAGGGTTTTCTCCAGAAGACATGTCTTGACAACTACAATCTGACATTCCCTCCACATTCAAATCACAGCCAAGACCTGTATGAATCTTTGAATCGGAATATGGTGATTGGACTTGATCCATTTCAGATTCCTTATTATGCTCCTCCCCGAGGTTAGCCTTTGAAGAGTAAACTTGTTGAACTTGAGCCACCACTATGTGACCTGATTCCTCAGCTGTGGATGAACTTACATCATTGGAAGGCATATACTGGTATGTCAAAACCATTGAAGACAACTCCTCACCATTTTCGTGGTGGCTGTCAACATCAAGACTTAAATCAGAGTTTGACAATTGCATTTGATCACATTCAGTCTGGATGAGTTCTTCCTTGGGCGTAACACTGCCCTCTATTAAGTTACTCTCTGCTGAACTTAACGAATGAATTTCATCTTGCTTGAACTGAGTGTCTTCCTTATCAACTACAAGCCCATCACCTGGTTCGGCCTCCGAAGATTCATTGGAGTGAATTTGATGCTGTTGTTCCTCGGGTGAAGGATCCAACACCTCACCCATTCCTTCGTCAACAGCAAAAGTAGTCTCTGCACCAAGGCCCGTTAAGTCCACCTGATTCTGCGTAAAGCTTTCTTCCTTATTTGGCACATCCTCCTCTAATCCCTCGTCCGAAAATGACCCTGCATCTCTTGAAACATATTCAACCACAGGTTCAGGCACCATTGATACATTATGACCAGCAGAAGTGGAAGAAACCCCGGATGAACCAGCATAAGTAACATCACGCTCACTAATCTCTGGCAGATCCCTTGCCCTTGGTTCATTTTCGTTAAGTAAATCAGAGAAGCCTGCATGCATCTCTTGAAAACTAGAAGTACCCTGCTCAGCAGTTCCACCATGCACTCGAGGTTTCTTATCAATAGACTCAACCAAAATCGAAGGTGAACCTATTTCACATATCTCAGCTTGTGTATAAGAAGAGACAGACGAAAATGAGAGGAATTTCATGACTAATGGAGAACTCGAATCATAAACTGGCTCCCCATGTTGATTATCATCCACTACGCTACTTGTAAAATGGAACTCTGATTCCTCAAATGATGGTTGTTTAGAAATGCCAGATTCTTTAATGTCCTGATCTCTGGGTTCAAAACCTGCAGATTCGTCTCTCTTGACATCAGATATCTTTTCATCTATTTCTGATAATGATGACAAACTCGATCTACTGCTATAATCCTCCTCAACTGGCTCCGTTCTGGGATGAATTTCACTTGCATTGAGTTCCATGTGAGAAGTTGTTTGAGCTCCAGATGAATTTGGTTCCATTTCCAGCTGACTTCGTCCATCTCCCAATGCTATCACAACAGCATCACGATGAACATCTCTATTCCTGGCTTGGTCAACTTGAGCAGTTGATTCGATTTCACGAGCATTCAGTTCTGAATGAGTAGTTGCTCCAGCTTCAAACATTGATTCCATTTCCAGCTGACTTTCTGCATCTCCCAGCGTGATCTCGACCACATCAGGATGAACATCTCTATTCTCGGCTTGGGCAACATCCACAGACTCAACATCCTTGGATGATTGGCTCTCTTGTTCCTCACGGACAGAAGCGTGATCTTCATTCAAGATCCTTTCAGTTTCTTGAGAAACATTTTGCTCATTCGGCTTGTTGTCCTCCTCATCCACAATGGAACTCATCGATTCAGAATCCAGAACGGAACTCAACTTTGACTCACTAACTTCACTTAACTGCCTCTGGAATATGGAAGGGCTAGCTCCTCCTGTCGCTAATCGCTCTGGAACAAAATAAGGTTTCCACTTAAACTCTTGCCGAGAAACAACTAAAGATGATGGTCCCACATTGAAGCTTTCATGGCTTCTAAAGAAGACTTCTCTCTGCCAAACCGTTTCCTGTAGATCAAAACCTGAAAACTCCTCTTGGAAACTGTCTCCTTTAAGATCAGGTTTTTCCTCGCTCGAGTCATAAGGAAGATCAAAAGGATTTCTTCGGGGCTGCAAAACGGATGGAGCAGACCCAGGAATGAAAGGTAACGCTGGGTCATCATAGGAATCATATGGGAGTTCAAATGGGTTACCTCTTCTTGTTGAAATTGGTGTTATGTTTAAGGGAATATCAGCAATATCTAAGTCTATTGGATTCTTCTCACCCATCAATCTCATACTTTTACGGGCTCTTCTCCTTGCAATAAGTTTATCTAATCGTTGGTTTCTTTCAAGCTCCGAAGTCCCTAAATCCATGAGATTCTTCTGATCCTCTTCCGTCCATTTAATCGCAGATTTACTTTCGTCCACTTTATCTCCCTTTAATCCTTTTCCTTGTTCCTCATCATCATTATCTCCCTCACCCTTTTTTTCTAGCTCATCGGAGTCAACACTTTCATCATTATTACTGCTATGAGAACTCTCCGAGGCAGTGTCCGAACTATCAAAGGACATCTGAGCAGGCTGTTTAGCTTCTGCGCCTAAAAGAGGATGCAACTCATCAAGCATCAGGCTTATATCTGCCATTGAAGCATCTGGAGAGGAACTCTCAGCACCGTCAGAACCAGAATCCAAAGATTCATCATCCTCGGCACCATCATCAACATCCTCATCACCCACAACCTGTTTCCAAGACAACACCAGTGAAGAATCCAATTCATTGCCCCTTGGGACATCACTGAAATCCAACGTGAGTTTACCATCACCCACTTCAAGATTCCTACCTCCTTCCTCATCTTCTGCCAAAAGACGTTGATCCACCGTAGCCATCTCCATAGTCAGCACAACTTCACTCCCTAGCATCTCCTCCTGAATTTCCATCTTCTTCTCCACCAATGAATGACTCAGCAGTTCCTCCACCTCATCAATCGCCCCATTCTCAAAACAAATATCCCTAGAATCGAAATCATCGTGGACTAACGGCTTATAAAGAACCGAACCGTTACCTTCCACAACTTCACTGACCTCATTATCAACCAAACTAACTTTCTCATCAGCTTTCTCTACTACACCCCACCTCTTCCCTCCATTTCTTTCTACACTATCGGCAAAATCTCTCTCGACAACGGTATCATCATCAGTAGTCCCAGTTTTCAATGGTGAAACTTCATGATTAACTTTCTCTTCTTCCTTTTCGTCAATTTCGGGTATGTTTGGTGACCCGAAACTCAAAAGGGTGCCAAGCAAAACAGCAGTGCAAACCAAGACAGGAGATGCAGTAACCAAAAAAGAGAATAACAATGGAAATGATCTATACAAAAATATTAAAAAACACACCACACCAACTAAAAATGGATGATTCCAAACCAATCTATAACAGGTTTTAACTGATATCACCATGAATTTTCTAACTCTAACTCCAAATTCCAATCTTTCAAGCCCCATCTCTCTCTCTCTCTCTCTATATATATATATATAAATTTATTTCTTCAAAACTTACAATCTGTTTAAAGAAAAAAAAAAGAACCAATTAGAAACAAAACAAACCATTAGATTCAAAGGAAAGAAATTTATCACAAAATGTAAGTGTAAACTCACCTTAGAACTAGAATTAAAGGAAAGATAAAGCAACCAAATGAAGATCAACCCAATAGCTGAAAAGCAACAATTAAGAGTTTTTTTTAGTGATGAAATTGCTAAATAAACCAAACAAAATGGAAAATTTAAAGCAAAGCTGAAAATTTCTCAATGACATAAAAATTAAAACTTTGAGGCAAAATATCAAAAATCCCAACACTACCTGAAAAAAAACCCCGAAAACCCAAGGCTTTAGAAGCTTAAGAAATTGAAACTGAAGTGATTTCTAAAATGGGTTAAATACAAAGAAATCAATAACTAAAAAAATGGAAGAATTCTCTGTTTTTTTTCCTTCTTTTTCAGTTCTGCTTTTTCACTTTCTTTTTTTGCTTACTTTTTTTTGGCTTAGCAAAGAAACAGCTATGAAGTTGTTGCAATGTTAATGGTTTGATTCTCTTTCCAATATTCAATTATTTTTTTTTCTTTGAAAAAAGAGAAAGATGAAATTGGATGGCACAAAAAGAAGAGAAAAGCTTGAAAAAGAAAGTTTCCATTATATTCTCATTTTCTTCTTTTGTTTTTCTTATGGTTTTTTTTT
>JBBYHL010000007.1:1785640-1795695 GCA_038381835.1 Adansonia madagascariensis | reverse complement strand
TATTATATTAAATTTATATTTATTAAATATATTATTTTTATATTATATTTTTATTATATTTTTATATTATATTAAAATTATTAAATTAAAAAAAATTATAAAATTTATTTATACCATAGAAGAAACATTAACAGAATTATGAATTGCTTTCTTAAAAAAAAATTTATACATATCGGTTTATGTTTTTATATCGTATATTTATTTATTTATTATATCATATTTAATATTATATTTTAATTTTTTATTAAATACTTAAAATTATCAAATTTAAAAACTACACCAATAAATGGAATCACAAAAAGCAAGAAAAGTAACAAATAAATAAGAAGAAAATTAAATGAAAATCAAAAGCCAAAACAAACCCCAACTGCCAATCCCTTTGATCATCCTTTCAACATCACCTCCTTAATAAAAAGCCCTTAGTAGCCTCACAATTGACAATCCCATATTTTAAGGTAACCAACCCCCACTTATCTTATTGATAATTTTAATTTTGTTATGTATAAAAATATAAATTTTAAAATTTCTGAATTTTAATTTTATTTAATTTATAAATTAATTAAAATTTAATATAATTATAATTATAAAAAGATAAAAATTTATATTTGAAATTAGTTAAAATTTAATATATTTTTCATAATTATTTTAAAAAAATTTATTACAACAAATTCAAATCCGTGCTTTCAAATTTATTTTCCAAACTTAATTAAATTTATTTTTCCCAAAACTATATACAAAAACACAAATAAATAAATAAATAAACCACCATTTTAACCTTTTCTTTCTTTTTTTTAGCAGAATATTTAACCTTTTCTTAATCCCTTCCTAAATTCAAGTTGATGGTAACAACAAAACAACTTCGCTCGTAAACAACTCAAAATGCCCAAAAAAAAAATCAAATGCACATGCATCTACCATGTCAGATGACATCCCATATGATCAAGTCAAGTTACTTAGTTTAATGACGCCAGAAAAGACAACTCTCTCTCTCTCTCTCTCTCTCTCTCTCTCTTCTCTTTCTAACCAACAATTAATAATATCTTTGATTTCTCATTAAAAAAAAAAAACCAGTGTTTTTGTTGTATGCATATGAGAAAAAAGATAAAAAAAACTGATGGATTATTGAACCGAAGAAGATGATTGGATTGGCCTTGGGGTATTCCTTTAACTAAAGCCATAATAGTGACACTTGGAGAAGAGAAGGTGAAAGGAAGAAATTTTGGAGGGAGAGAAATGGGTGAAGAAGGAGAAGGGGCAACATTGGAGTTCACGCCAACATGGGTTGTAGCGGTGGTTTGCACAGTGATTGTTGCCATTTCTTTGGCTATGGAACGTTTGCTTCATTATGTTGGGAATGTTTTGAAGAAGAAAAAGCAGAAACCTCTCTTTGAAGCTCTTTTGAAAGTCAAAGAAGGTAACCCACTTTTTTTCTCTATTTTTTTCTTTTTTGATGTTAAATTTGTTTGTACTTGTTAAAGGGAATGCTTTTTAAAAAAAAAATTTTTTTTTTGTTCTCAATCTGCATTTTCAAAGAAAAAGGCAATCTTTTTTGTCTATCTATCTATCTATTTACAGTTTCTTAAAGGGGAAAGTTAAAAGGGGTAACTTACATTTTTTGATTCATGGAGGAAAAGATGATCTCTTGAACGTGTTAAGGAAAGGCCACTTAAATATTACTTTTTTTTTTTTTTTTTTTTTTCATGATTAGGTGTCTAAGGATGCGAAAGTTGGATGCTTTTTTTGAAATTTATGTAGAAAGAATGGTTTTGGTTTTATGTGTTCCTATTGGGAAATTCTTTTGCTATTTTCCAAAATTATAACCTTGAAATGTGTTTTTTTTTTTTTTGCAGAGTTGATGCTCTTGGGGTTTATATCACTGTTGTTGACAGTATTTCAGAGTGCTATTTCTAAAATCTGCGTATCAAGGGAATCACTGACAAGCATGCTTCCTTGTAAACTTGAAGACAATAAAGAAACAGCAGAGGGCTCCCCTGCTACGACATCTCATTTTCAAAAGTATTTTGCTTTTACCCTGACTGGTGGAACCCGACGCCTACTGGCTGAAACATCTAAGGGATACTGTAGTGAGAAGGTAATATAAATTACCTATCACCAAATAAATGGTTTTACTGCTATTACTGCTTTTATTGCCTGTAGTTGTTGCTTTATAAGTTAAAATAAGAAAAGAAAAATGGAATTTAGAAAGGAATTCCTGATGAGAGTCATATTATACTATCTTCCTTGAACTCGGGTTGAGTGCCAGACATGGGTATTCGTCCGACTCAGGTTTATTCAATTTTTTTCATGTATTTAGAGCGTCTTTGGAAGATCATATCTCTATATTCATGTCTAGATACGTATTTTTACACCCGTGTGTCAGACATGGGTCCCTTAAGAAACTTAAAGAGTTGGAGCAGGTTTTGATTGTTTAAACTGAGACATTAACAGTGTAACAAATGCATCTAGGATTCCAAAAGCATCCCTTGTATTATATGTATCTTAATTAATACAGTACTGCTGGTTGTGACTCATTTTTTTATTGAAAAAACAGACTTTGATTGAAGTACTTTTATTATTTCCTTATTTTTGTGCTTTAGGATAAGGTACCTTTGTTGTCGGTTGAAGCGCTGCATCATCTGCATATTTTTATCTTCGTCCTGGCCATTGTCCATGTGACATTCTGTGTACTCACAGTTTCTTTTGGAGGGCTAAAGGTAAGCAATCTAACATATTGCATTTGCTTATTCGTCAACTTTTCTGTTTGTCGTAAGTAATTTTTTTCCTCAATTTATTTGTTTGTTCTCGGCTTCTCATAAAAATGATATTGTTTGTTGACGTAGATACGCCAATGGAAACATTGGGAGGATTCAATTGCAAAAGAGAATTATGATTCAGAGCAAGGTTAGTATTAAATACCAATCCAAATACTTACTATTTTCCATGATATCTTTTCATTATTCGGTGCTCATAAGGACACGCACGTCCGGAATCTTGGTCACTACTGATAGAAATATTGCCTTGGTTACTGTTAGTGGGACTGCAAATTTAAAGAAGCTATATCTCAAAGTCAATAGACTATGCAATAAATGTTTCTGCCATAGTAAGATTTTGGCAGTTGAGAATTTGACAGAAGTAGGAAATTTATGTGGCTGAATGACTTCTATGCACCCCAGCCCCTCTCTTTGGCCCAATAAAGGACCAAAAAGAAAAAAAGCTGCACGAATTACTTTCTTATTATAGTCCATCGAAAGTGGTCTGCTAGTTCATTTTTACTTTGGTGCTTCTAATTTATATACTGTGTTAGTGCAGTGTTGAAGAAAAAAGTTACTCATGTCCATCAGCACGATTTTATCAAAGAGCATTTTCGGGGTTTCGGTAAAGATTCAATTGTGATAGGATGGATGGTATGCTGCTATTTCACTTATGATACAATCTTTTTGCGATCCAATTTTACAACAATTGAACTTAACGAAAAGGGGTTCAGTTCGAAAGTGTTATTTCTCCTTTTTACCCCACCTGCTTATCCCTGCTCATAAATATGTCAGAATTGGCATGACATGTGAACTTAAGAGAAAGGTAGACCTTGAAATCGCTTTATCTATGAGAAATATGCACATTTGTGTTTATGGCTTGGATTTTGATTTTGTGGGTGAAGTCGGAAATTTGTCTTGGTGGTCTTAAGTTATGTTGTTCAGACTCTTTATTTTCTTGAAGTACCCATGTTCCAAGGGCCCTCCAAGGAGATGGAAAAACCTAAAAAAATCGAACATACATATCCATTTGACACTAACACCCGAGTCTGAGTAACATAGGTCTCAAGAGATATCTTTAATAAATATCAAATGCGCCTAGGCCTGCTTTTTAGTTCTCTATTGTTGGGAATTTGGTGTGCTTTATTCAGATAAATGTGTCTGTGCATATGCATACACCCATTTTTGCCTCTTGTGGTCCATAAGTTTGTCTGATCCTCCCATCATACGCTTTTCAATTGTCAAGGGAATGATTACTTTGTCCACGAGAGTTTTTCTAACTTGGTATTGGACACAATTGAAAACAAACTGTAGTACAGTAAGAAGTGATGGTGTGCCTCGTAAGATAGGAATAAGAGTGAAGGCCATCGTTAAATTGGGTTTGTTTCTGTTCACAATGAATATCTTTTCCCCTGTACTGTTTACTTACTTTCATGCAATAATAGTTTCTGGTTCTGTCAGGTATCTTGATCTCGTGGTCGCATTTCTTTCATAAATTTGAACACTAAAAGACATCCAATAAGAAGCATTCTTAATTGAGCCCCAAACCTTCTCTTCAGAAACAAGGGTTTGTTTGTTTTTGCTAACAATGACTCTAATCTTCTTCATTTTTCCCTTTGTCTTCTTGCAGCATTCTTTTTTTAAGCAATTCTATGCATCTGTTACCAAAGCCGATTACGTGACACTAAGGCTAGGTTTCATCATGGTAAGTGATCTTTGGAAAACTGATTTCTCTTGAGCAACTTTCTTATGTTTGTGATGTCATTCCTTGCGTAGCCAATTACCAATATTTATCATTTCTATTGCAGACTCATTGCAGGGGGAATCCTAAGTTTAATTTTCACAAATACATGATACGAGCCCTGGAAGATGATTTTAAGCAAGTTGTTGGTATAAGGTAAGTGATATTTGAGTATTGAGAGTATATTTCTGAAGATTTACGTGTCGTATATTTGTATGGTTTCTTTTCCTGCACATATCAAATATACATGTTCTGACTTTAAATCATGCATAGTTGATCTTGATTCATGCTTTCTTTTGTATGTTTGCAGTTGGTATCTCTGGGTATTTGTGGTCATCTTCTTGTTGCTGAATGTTAACGGTATGTCATACATTTGATTTTTAGAAATTACCTACATTTTTATGCCTTATGCTGTTAGCATTATTGTGTTTCGATGTTCAACTATGTTAATAATATTGTTAAAAAGATTATTCTTCTGATAAGGAAAATTGTTTAATAGATAAAAAATTGGATACGTATTTTATGGCAACTCATAGCATTTGTAACTATTTAATTTGGGACTCCACTGATGGCATATAACTGTGTTTTCTGGTTTTAAAACTAGAGTGTCCTTTCCTTTCTGTTCTAACTTTTAGGTCATGTTTAAATCTTGCTAATATAATGAATAAAAATATCGATTATAGCAGTCTATGTTACTTGACTCGGTTGTGAATGTCTGACATGGTATGTTAAATTATTTCAAGATTTTGATGTATTTGGAGGATCCTTGGAGGACCTTATCTCCATTCCTATGTTTAGATATACATCAGATATGGTTGCTTCGTGAAAAATGAAGATTCGGAGCAACATAGACAACAGTTTCTTATAATATGAACCAATTTTTTTTTTTTGGTGGCATGTAATAGATGTTTTTGTTGAAATTACTACCTAGCATTAATGTTCCATGAATGATGATGGAATTTTCTCCGATTTTCTTCTGCAGGCTGGCATACATATTTCTGGATAGCTTTCATTCCTTTCATTGTAAGTGGTTTCAATACAGTTTCTTACACACTCATATCCGCATGCCCCAAACCGAAGTAAAAACACATCTATCTGTGTCCAACACCAGTGATGTCTGGTACATTTCTGGACATAGGAATGGGGATATGACCCTCCAAATATGTGGAAAAACTTAGGAAAAAATTGAACATACCCATATTTGATGCTCACACCCAGTCTGAGTAACGGAGGTCGTGAATCAATTTCAAATTGAAGAGACTAATTGTCAATCATGATCCACTCCGTGTTCCGGAAAATCTTTTGGGAAACTGATTGTTGAGATGATAGAATCTCATTCTATATGTCAAGATCAATACTGAAAACACTGACACTAGTAGTTCTATAAAAAGGGAAGAAAAACAATGACAATTGATAGTACTGGAGAAATTCATTTATATTGAAGGTAGTGATCATTGACAACAAGCGCTCTGCACTACGAAACTTTAATTGGAGGCCCTTTTTTTATCACTTGTTTATTTGTTTTCCAGCTTCTACTTGCCGTGGGCACAAAGCTCGAGCATGTGATTGCACAGTTGGCTCACGAGGTTGCCGAAAAACATGTAGCCATTGAAGGGGAATTAGTGGTTCAACCATCGGATGACCACTTTTGGTTCAATAGGCCTCGCATTGTTCTCTTCCTGATCCACTTTATCCTCTTCCAAAATGCTTTTGAGATTGCATTTTTCTTTTGGATATGGGTAAGCTTAAAATTAAGGTCACTTTTTTGCCATATGAACCACATATTCATTGGTACAACATAGTGGTACTTTCTTCATCATCTGTAGGTTCAATTTGGGTTTGATTCCTGCATAATGGGTCAAGTTCGTTATATTGTTCCACGGCTTGTTATAGGGTAATAATTAATGACCATTCCCTTTTATGTTGTTTTGAGTTCTTGGTTTTAAAATTTTTCAGCTTCTATCAAGATTCTTATGTCTGCATTATTGGTTCCTTCAGGGTTTTCATTCAAGTACTCTGTAGTTATAGCACCCTTCCACTTTATGCCATTGTCACACAGGTTAGTTGAGTTTCTTGTAACCATATATATTTACAATTCCTTATCTCGAACTCCGATTTACTCTCTCTTTTCTATTGAATCAAAGATGGGAAGCACGTTCAAGAAGGCGATATTTGACGAGCATGTGCAAGCAGGTCTCGTTGGTTGGGCACAGAAGGTGAAGAAAAAGAAAGCCTCAAAAGCTGCTTCTGAAGGTGCAGCTCAAGCAAGCAACGTGGAACGCCCTTCTGTGGCAATTCAGATGGGGAGAGTCTTGCGCAACGCTTCTGCTCCCGAGGAGATTCACCCTTTGGATGGCTCTGATGATGCGAGATGAGCAGTGCTGATGCGGCAAACAAAAGCTGTCCTTCATCACAGACAGTGCTGGTTTTGTAGAATTAATTACCAGGTAACGGCATTGATTACGAATTTATCAAGGGTGTATTTATATTTCATACAGGTGGAATACGTTCTTACGAGTATGTTCCGGGCATCAAATTCGGATTCGAAATGAATTTCTAAAATGCTTTGTCAACAAGTTTTAAGAGTTTTTTAACATACATCTGCAGCATTCTTTTGTGTTAGTTCTTACTGCTTACTGTATCTAAATGGTAGTTATTCTTTAAACTTGAAATCCAGATCTGACCGTGGAGGCTCAAAAATTTGCACCAATTATGAACTTTTAATAAGTTGGGAAATTCAAACTAGAATTCAAATCTAAAATCTTGGATCTTTACTCCCTATGAAAGGTTCATAGTTTTTAACGGTAGTTTACTGAATTTAAAAGCTTTTTCAATTTTATGATACTTTAAATCTGACGACCGGAATGACGGAGAAAAACATAATATGAAATGAAAAAATAAATACGAACATGACGTAAATTAAAGGATTTATCAAAATTTATAATTTATAGCATAGAATTATATCAACACTTATATAACATTGCAAGTTAAAGATTTACAGTGAATATGTCTTCTGTTAGAGATTCAGAGCAAATATTTAAGATAAGAAGCGACTTAGAGCAAACTATTAAAAATTGAACTTTCATCAAAAGCAAGAACTAACGTTTAACAATGCACAATAAAAAATGGGATCCTTCCTGATGTTTAGTGTTTACAGTCAATACATCACCCGTCAAATAAGAACAAGAAAAAAGCAATTTATACAGCGTCTTTTCTCCAAGATTTCTGTCAGATGATCTTCTTCAGGAGCTCCTTTGCTTGTCAACCTTGAAAGCCTTAAGAATGCGATATACCTTCTCAAAGGTTTTAAAAAGTTCATCTCTCTTTTGAGCTCCACCGATGGCAATCTTTCCCGAAGAGAAAACGAGAACCACAGTGTTTAGTTGCTTCATCCGATAAACCAATCCCGGGAATAACTCAGGCTCGTAGATAGAAGCCTCACCGTGCGAATACGCAAGCCATATAAGATTCAAAGGGCATTCTAAATCATAAGCGGCGACCGTGTTTTGAATCATGAAATCCTTGAACTTAACGTCGAAACCGAGTTTCTGAATGATCCGAGCATGCTTGCGGGCAGCCAAGCGGGATTTTTCCTCGGTTTTGGCTCCGGCGCAAACCATCTTTCCGGAAGAGAATACGAGAGCGGTGGTTTTGGTTTCCCTTATCCTCATCATCAACGCTTCAAATTTTTTGGGGGTTGTATTCGGCATTTGAAGCGCGAACGGCAATGGCTTTCAGGTCCAGCTTACAACCCAAATTCACAGTCGACACCACATTCTCAATGGTAGGGAAAACAACGGCGGAACCCAGAATGGCAACTCTCCAACATCACTATATCAGGACCAACAGCCATGTTAATATGAAAATTCAAAAACAACTATCCTATGAAAGTACTCTTGAATGCAAGAATATGCAGGGTTTAATGATCAAACGAAATTGCAGGAAATGGAAGTATGAAACTGTAAAATGGTTTTTGTCCAAGAAGAAATACAAGAGAAATGAGGCGGCAAAGGAATCCAAGTTCAATCGGGAGAAGGTAATTTGATTGATGAGTAACTTGTTGATTGTGGCTTAAGTCCAATTATAAAATGTTGCCTAATTGTTTTATGTTTGTTGGTGGTTTTTTTTTTTTTTTAACAATTTTTTAATTAATTAATAATAAACTAATTTTAAATTTTGTTTTATTTAAATAATAGTTTTATTTAGATCTTGTATTTTAAATTATAATAAATATGAATATGAATATATTTATATTTTATTAATTATGAAAATTAAATTCATGATAACTAATTATTTATAAATTACTTAATACAAAAGTTATTGCAAATGTTATTTATATTATTTCTTTTTAAAAATATTTAGATCATATGTTTTTATTTATGAGAAGTAAAAAATAATAAAATAAAATTGTGGTTTTTTTAGCTTGATATGGATTTTAAGTTGATTCACGAGTTACTTAACGGATCAACCATTTTAAATATATCATTTAAAATAATTAATAAAATATTTTTTTAAACTTTTTTCATAACGGGTTAAGTACAAATACTAAATTGACCCAATCCAATTCGATGGTATTCAAATTGGGTCGGTTTGATAATATATGATATTTTATTTAATTTCGATTCCATTTTTAAAAAATCAAAATATTATATATTAACCATAACCAAACTGAACTATTATTATCCCTAACTAGCATTTTACGTGAAATATAAAATTTTTAATATTAACTTTAATTTATCTATACTAATCCTAAAATTTCTAAGATAATTGATGTTATGAGTCAAATTATATTAATTTAATTGAAAACTTACATAAAAATTAAATTAAAATTAAAATAATAAAATAAAATTAGACATATTTAAGTCTTTTATTTTTAGAATAACTATAACTAAAAAAATATTCACTTTTTTAATATATTTAATTTAAAATTAAGTATTCACTTTTTAAATTTTAATATTTTTATTGAAAAAAGATTCACATTCATAAATGTCAATAATGTGATATATATATATATATATATATATATATATATATATAAACAAGTGTTTGAATCATCTTGTTATTTTGGTTTTATCATCATTTGAAGATAATGTTTAAAATAAAGTATGTACAATATGAATACAAGAACCTAATTTATTATATATAGATTATATGTAAAAGTAAAAAAGATGAATACCAAAATTTAATTCACTTATGTTATTCTGATATCTATTATTTTTATTCATATTAAGGAATAAAAAAAATAAAATATAAGCCTACAACTTGTCTAATAAGTTATAACTTTAATATCATTTAATAATTTTTATTATCTTACATTATTATTAAATATGTTAATTTTTATCGATCAATACAATAATTTTTTATTCAATAATTTTAAAAAATTAACCTTACTTAAAAAATAATAATTATATGATATGTTGATGTATAACAAAAAATTGAGAGTTATTTGCATAATATTATACACGATCGCAGCATAAAAAAATAACTAAAATATAACATGACATGAAAAAATACCATGACCATGATACTAATATATAAATAAATTGAAATTTATATAAAATGAA
>JBBYHL010000007.1:1750742-1785540 GCA_038381835.1 Adansonia madagascariensis | reverse complement strand
TTTTTTTTTTTACGATTTATAAGAGGGTCGAGAGAGCTCCTTTTATAGAGGGCTCTCTCCGACCCTCAATTATATGACCTTGAGGGATATGACAGAAGTCATATCCCTCGTCGAATCTCTATTATAAGGGTCACGAGACTCTTATAATAGAGAAACAAAATAAAAAAAAAAAGCAAAAAGATAAAAAAAAAACAAAAAGACAAAAAAAAGGCAAAATTGAAAAAAAAAAATATTGTAGGTGGGAAATCGCCATGACTATGGTTTACCTCCGGCCGCCGAACTTGCACCGGAATTAAATTGAATTGTAATTGGTTTCAATTTAATTGAGAAATCGTCACTTGATTTGACGATTTCTCAAAATAAGTTGAGAAATCGTCATCTGATTTGGCGATTTCTCGACTAAATTATGAAATCACATTTGAAATGACGATTTCTCAATTAAATTGAAAAATTGACCTATTTCAGTAAATAATCTGATTTTAACCTATTTTCGTAAATAAAAAAATATATATATTATTTGTATAAAAAAGTCATGAACTATGCCGATAAATAATTATATAAATATAATATAAATTTATATTTAAAAATTTATATAATATAAATAATTAATTTAATAAAATATAATATCAATCCCACTGCTGCTGACACTCTCTGGCAATTGGACGTACATCGCAAGGTTCACTTTGTTTCCTGCTTTTTTCCATCCTCAGTTCCCCACTTGGTTGACACTCTCAAAATCTTGTTAAATTTTCAGGTATTTTAGATTCATCTTTTCGAATTTTCATCAACTTTTTGTTTTCCCAACTCTTATTTGCTTTCACCAAGTTGTTTCTATTTAAACTAACGTTTCCATTATTGGAAAGTTTCTCTAAACTGATATTTCAGGGCTTGAATTTTTCATCTATTTTTTTTTTTTTTTAATCTTTGCTAGAAGGAATTATGAGTAAGAGCATGAAAGTAGACATAAACTGAATTGATAATTTGTCTCAAGAAGATTGCATTGGCCTTTAACTTTGGGTATTTCTTTTTATTTCTGAGAATTGAGAAGAAAAGAGAAGGGTAATAGAAGGAAGAAACTTTGTGGGGAGCAGAAATGGCTGAAGGTGGAGAAGGGGCAACACTGGAATACACACCAACATGGGTTATAGCAGCCGTTTGTACTGTGATTCTCGCCATTTCTTTGGCTATGGAACGTTTGCTTCATTTTCTTGGGAATATTTTGAAGAAGA
Source organism: Adansonia madagascariensis (assembly GCA_038381835.1). Taxonomy (NCBI): domain Eukaryota; kingdom Viridiplantae; phylum Streptophyta; class Magnoliopsida; order Malvales; family Malvaceae; genus Adansonia; species Adansonia madagascariensis. The sequence continues at coordinate 1,784,311 of JBBYHL010000007.1, read as the reverse complement.
AACACCAAAAACCACTCTTTGAAGCTCTTTTGAAAGTTAAAGAAGGTAACCCTTTTCTTTTTCTCTTTTTTTTTTTTTTTTTCCCAATGTTAAATTTGGTTGAAAATGTTAGAAGGGAGGCTTTTTTTTTTTTTTTTTTTTTTTTTTTTTTCATATTCTGTATTTTCAAAAAGACAATCTTTTCTCTGTCTGTCTATCTACTGTTCCTAAAGAGGTCAAGTTAAAATGGCTAAGTTGCATTTTGTTTGATTCATAGAGGAAGTTCTTTTCTATGTTATTTGAACTCAGATGAGTGTTGTGTATAATATGGATATATAAGTTTTTCATATATTTAGAAGGTTATATTTTTGTATATGTCTGAATTTACGTAAGTTATAAGTATCAAATATAGATATTTTAAAGAAAATAAAGAGGGGGAGTAATGGATTTTTTTCCTCTCTTATGGGAGTTAAGGTAGATGTTAAGGAGAAAACAGCTCAATATTACTTTTTGGATGGTTAGATGTTGAAGGAAGCAAAAATTGCATAACTTTCTGAAATTTATTTAGAAAGAATGTGTTTTATGTGCTGGTATTGGGGGAAATTTCTTTTGCTATTTTGCCAAATTGTAATCTTGAAATGTGGGATTTTTTTTATTTGGCAGAGTTGATGCTGTTAGGTTTCATATCACTATTGCTGACAGTATTTCAGAGTGCAATTTCTAAAATCTGTGTATCAAGGGAAGCATTAAAAGGCATGCTTCCTTGTAAAATTGGAAGCAATAAAGGAACAATGGAGGGCTCCAATCATACTGATACAACATCACATTTTCAAAAGTATTTTGGTTTCACCCTGTCTGGTGGTGGCACCACGAGGCACCTACTGGCTGAAACTTCCCAGATGGGGTACTGTGGTAAGAAGGTAACGTATTTATCCATCACTAAAACCAAATGGCTGTTATCTAAGTTATTTGGACTCGGGTGCGAGTGTCAGACACGAGTATGTTCAATTTTCTGTAAGTTTTGTTCACGTATTTGGATGCTTAAAAGGTCATATCTCCATACCCATATCTAGATATTGTGTCGGACATAAGTGTCTAACATAGGTCCTTCAAAAAAAAAAATGAAGAGTCGTCGCAACGTAGGTTGTTATTGTTCTTTATGATATGAGGAAAAACTAGGAATTATCGTATATTTTTTTTTGTAGTTAAAAAAGGAATTCATGATGAGAGTAATATTATAGTTCTGATGGTTAAAACTGAGACATTATTAGTGTAGGAAATGCATATTATGTTATATTACCAGTTCTGCAGGTTTTGGCTATTTTTCTTCAATGAAAAATGACAAACACTTGATTAAAGCTATGATACTCGGACTTAGTGTGTGAGTGTCGGACATGGGTACGTATCCAACATGGTTATGTTCAATTTTTTTCCAAGTTTGTCTGTGTATTTGGAAGGTCTCTATACTCATGTTTGGATATGTGCCGGACACGGGTGTCGTATATAGGTACTTCAAGAGAAATGCAGAGTTGGATTAAAATACTCTTATTATTTCCATATATTTTGTGTTTCAGGGTAAGGTACCTTTGTTGTCTATTGAAGCCTTACATCATCTGCATATTTTTATATTTGTCCTGGCCATTGTTCATGTGACATTCTGTGTTCTCACAGTTTCTTTTGGAGGGCTAAAGGTAAGCAGTCTTCTAGCATGGTTCTTTTTTTTTTTTTTGAGTTTTACTTTCTTTATGGTCCGTCATTACCTTTGCAAATGACAGACACTATTTCTATCACAAATTTTATAACCTTGTAACTCTTTGTTGTAGTATCTAATCAGTTCTTCAGTTTCAAGTTAAAAAAAACTAATGTTTGAAGTCTGTTTGTGATATCACGGACTGTTATCAATGGATTTTTCTTATTTTAAAGATTTTTTTTAATATGTAGATACGCCAATGGAAACATTGGGAAGATTCAATCGCAGAAGAGAATTACGATTCAGAGCAAGGTAAGGATTAATATCGATCTAAAATGCTTACTATAAATTCCGTGATATCTTTTCATTGTTCCTATACACAAGGACATATGCACATTCTATGTTACTTGGACTTGGGTGGTAAGTGTTGGATACGGGTATCTGTCCAACATGGGTATGCTCAAGTTTTTTTCAAAGTTTTTTTTCCGTATATTTGAGTAATCATACCCCCATACCTAAGTTCGAATATGTCTAGGGCACGAGTACTTCAAGGAAAATGAAGAATTGGAATAGCATAATGCACATTTAGAATCTTGGTCACTGCTTATAGAAGTCTTACCTTAGTCCCTAGGGTATTGTTAGTGGGACTGCAAACTTTGATGAATCCTTATCGATAAGTCAATAGACCTATGTTACTCCAACTCTTCATTATTTTTAAAGTATCTATGTTCAACACCCATCCAACACATCTCCGGACATCGGAATGGGGATATGATCCTCCAAGGACGCTCCAAATTCATGGAAATCTTTAAAAAAAAGTTGAACACACTTGTGTCCGTACACTATGTAGTATACGGCTATGTATTACAGTCCCTCTTGAGTGGTGTGCTAGTTCATTTTTCTTTCCTTGGTGCTTCTAATTTGTATAATGTGTTAGTGCAGTGTTGAAGAAAAAAGTCACTCATGTCCGACAGCATACTTTTATCAAAGAGCATTTTCAGGGTTTCGGTAAAGATTCGAATGTGATAGGATGGTTGGTAAGCTGCTTATTTCATTTATGATTCAATCTTTTTGCCATTCACATCTGCCTATGTTAGTTGGATTGGGTGTGAGTGTTGGTTACAGGTATGTGTCTGACACAGGTAATGTTCAATTTTTTCTAAGTTTTCCATGTATCTGAAGGGTCATATCCCCATATTTATGTCTGAATATGTGTCAGACAAGGGTATTTCAAGAAAAATGAAGAGTCGGAACAACATAGACATCTAGAACAATTGAACTTAATGAAAAGGGGTCGGTCCTAAAGTGTTAGTTCTCTTCTTCACCAACCCATTTCCTCTGCCTATGATATGCGAGAATTGGCATGAAATCTGCACATAAGAGAAAAATAGTCCTTGAAATTGCTTTATATATGAGTAATATGCACATTTGTGTCTATGAGAAATGTTTCGATATTGTAGGCCTGCATTTTTGTCTGCCATTGTTGATATTTAGTGTGCTTTATTAGTTAAATTTGTCCATGCGTATACTTGCACTCATTTCTGCTTCTTATGGTCAATAAGTCTATGTTTGATCTTCCTATCATCTGTTTTTCAATTTTCAAGAGGCGGATTATTTTTCTATAAGAGTTTTTCTAACTCAGAATCCGATTAAATGGAAGAAATTACAGTAGTATAATAAAAAGTGATGGTGTGCTTCATAAGACGGGGAATGATAGAGAAGGCCATATTTAAACCAACTTTGTTTCTGCCATAGTTAAAGGTTTTTAGTTGGGTCAGGTATCTTGATCTCCCTTCTCTCATACATCCAATAAGAAGCTATCTTAATCGAGCCTCAAACGTTCTTTTTAGAAGCAGAAGTTTGTATGCTTTCGCTAACCATGACTCTGATCTTCTCCGTTTTCCCCTTGTTTTCTTACAGCATTCGTTTTTTAAGCAATTCTATGCATCCGTGACCAAATCAGATTACGTGACACTAAGGCTCGGTTTCATCATGGTAAGGGTTGTGCCTTTGTAGAACTTTCCTATTGTTGTGACGTCGTTCCTCATCATAGCCAATGATCGATACTTATTATTTGTATTACAGACGCATTGCAAGGGGAATCCGAAGTTTAACTTTCACAAATACATGATAAGAGCCTTAGAAGACGATTTCAAGCAAGTTGTCGGTATCAGGCAAGTGATCTATGATATTATATTTAGTGAATATTCTTTTCTTGCACATATCAAATAGGTATGTCCGGAACTCAAATCTTGCTTATTTGCTGATTCATCTCAATTTATTGTTTCATTTGTTTGTTTGCAGTTGGTATCTCTGGGTTTTCGTGGTCGTCTTCTTGTTGCTGAATGTTAATGGTATGAAAGACCGTTGGTTATTAGCTATTAACTACATCTCGATACCTTATGCTGTTAGTATTATCGTTTTTAATGTTCAATCTCGATACCTAGCTTTAATGTACCATGTATAACGACAACATTTCTCAACTTTCTTGTGCAGGCTGGAATACATATTTCTGGATTGCTTTCATACCTTTCATTGTGAGTAGTTTTAATGCAGTTTCTTACACTCGATGATTCGAACTCATTTGACAGGTCAAGATCAATACCAACAACAATGAACTAATAGAAAAAAACAGAAGTGATCACGTCGCTCCCGTTAGAGGCATAAAAAAGCTTTCTGCAATACGGAACTTCAATTCTATACATGTTCTTGTTGTTTGCCATTCTCTTTTTTTTTTTTTTTTTTTTTTTTTGACTTATTCATTTGTTTTTCCAGCTTCTACTTGCGGTAGGCACCAAGCTTGAGCATGTGATAACCCAGCTAGCTCATGAGGTCGCCGAGAAACATGTAGCCATTGAAGGGGAATTAGTGGTTAAGCCATCGGACGAACACTTTTGGTTCAACAAGCCTCGAATTGTCCTCTTCTTGATCCATTTTATCCTCTTCCAAAATGCATTTGAGATTGCATATTTCTTTTGGATTTGGGTAAAAAGCCTATATTTTCGATCAAAATTTGCCATTATAAACCACGTAGTAAATGAGATTAGCATATTGACAATTTTTTTTATCATCTGTAGGTTCAATACAGCTTTGATTCCTGCATAATGGGTAAAGTTTGTTATATCGTTCCTAGGCTTGTTATAGGGTAATAACCAATCACCATTCCCTTTATGCTATGTTATTCCGACTTTTCATTTTTCTTAAAGTCTCCGTGTCCTAGTAACATAGCCTTTATGTTATTGTGAGATGCTTACATGTGCATTACTTCAGGGCTTTTATTCAAGTACTCTGCAGTTATAGTACCCTGCCGCTTTATGCTATCGTCACGCAGGTTAGTCGAGTTTCTTATAACTATAAACTTCAATTCCTTATCTGGAACTCCGATTTACATGTCTTTTCAACTAAACCAAAGATGGGAAGCTCGTTCAAGAAGGCAATATTCGATGAGCATGTGCAAGCAGGTCTTGTTGGTTGGGCGCAGAAGGCGAAGAAAAAGAAAGCCTTGAAAGCTGCCACCGAGGCTGCAACTCAAGCAAGCCCTGAGCAAAGCCCTTCGGTTACGATTCAGATGGGGAGAGTCTTGCGCAAAGCATCCGCCCCCGAGGAGATCCATCCACCACATGGCTCTGATGGCTTGAGATAAGCAGTGCCGGTGATCAAACTGAGCCCTATGCTTCTTGCTTTCCTCGTGAAAAATGCTGATGTTTGTAGAATCATTTATCAGGTAACACACCATTTGTTATGTATTTTATCAGATGTACGTATATTCACACGGATTGTATACGTTGTTTCAAGTATGTTCTTGGTATCGGATTGGGATTTGAATCGAAAGAGTCAGTATAGTAAAAAGATGTTTGCTAAAATGCTTAGTCAAGAAGCTTAAGATTGTAAAGAGTCTGAACATCCATCTGTAGCATTCTGTTGATATTAGTGCTTACTATTATGTGTATCTAAACTGCAGTTATTCTGCAACCTTAACCCACAGCTTTGCTAAAGGTACGTATTACTCATGTTATCTGAATTTTTCATTTTTCTTAAAGTATCCATATTACATATCTGCGTTTGACACATTTGGACATCGGTATGTAGATATACAATTCTACAAATATATAAAAAAATTTAGAAAAAGATTAAGCATATTCGTGTCAGGCATATTTTTAGATACGCATTTACTCAAGCTCGGGTAACATAGCTATGTTCCTTGGACTCAAGTGTTAGTATTGGATGTATCGTATATTCATTTTTTTTCTAAATTTTTTCATATAGGTCATATAATTCATATCTGAATCCGAAAATATGTTAAGACATAAATGTCAAATATAGCTATTTACGAAAAAAAAAAAAAAAAAAAGAAGAAGAATCAAGGCAACGTATCAACATAGAACATAGAGTTAGTAGATTGATCAAATATAGCTATTTACAAAAAAAAATCAAGAAAGAATCAGAGCAACGTATCAACATAGAACATAGAGTTAGTAGATTGATACATAGATATATTGCATGTTACAGATTCACAGGAAATATCAAAGATATGAAGCAAATCAGAGAAAATTATTGAAATTAAACTTTCATTTGAAGTAATAATATGAAGTTTTTTTTCATAAAATAAAACATAATTTACATCATAATTACAATTAATTAGCCCTCACAAATATTTTTAAAAAATAAAAATAAAAATAAAACAATATTTTCCCAGAGTTGTTCTTCAAGAACTCTTGGACTTGGCTATCTTGAATGGCATAAGAACTGGATATATGTTCTCAAAGGCTTTAAAAATATCGTCCCTCTTTCGAGCTCCACCAATGGCGATCTTTCCCGAAGGAAAAACCAGAACCATAATTTTCGATCGATCTGTTCGATAAATTAACCCTGGAAACAACTCCGGCTCGTAGAGTGAAAACTTGCTATGGGAGTTGGCAAGCTTCGATAGACTTAAAGGGGATGGAAAATCATAAGAGGCAACGACGTCTTGAATCTTGAAACCTTCGAACTTGACGTCGAAACCAAGCTTTTTAACGATCCGAGCATGCTTCCGGGCAGCAGAGAGAGACTGTTCTTCGGTTATGGCTCCGGTGCAGATCATCTTGCCATTGAACAATATGATCGCAGTGGTTTTGGGTTCCTTGATCTTCATAGTCACAGCTTCGAGCTTCGAGCTTCGAGCTTCTTTGGGTTGTATTCGACGTTCCATGGATGAATGGCAATGGCTTTGAGGTCGAGATTGCAAGCCAGGTTCACAGTGGAGACCACGTTCTCGATCGTGGGGACGTTAATGGCGGACCCAGAAACCAGAGCTTAAGGTTCATAGTGGCTGGAAACGGAACTTGAAGGTTCGGAAACTTGACTACTGGCTAAAACTGAATCAGCTGCCATTGTTAATCTCAAGAAGAACAACAAAATCTCTTCTGAAAATATAATCTCTGAATCCAAGAATGCAGGGTTCAATGATGAACAGAAGTTGCAGAATTTGATCGAAAATATGAAACTTTAATCTGAAAAATGTGCCAAACAAGTAATATGAAATCGAAGAGGTGGAAAATTAAGAAATTCAATTCCAAATGGGAGAAGGTAATTTGATGAAAGATGACTAACTTGTTACTTATGGCTCAAGCATCAAAGCAAGGTTAAAAAATCGAATCAAAGTCAAATGGGTGAGACCTATTTTCGGTTCAATAGGTTGAACCTCATTGAACCGGATGATTCAATAGTTTTTCTTTTTAATATATATTTTTTGAAACTTTTTTTAAATATATTCAATATTAAGTTTAATGTTAAATAAATATTAAATACGTAATAATTAATAAAGATTTATTTGACTCAATGCTATGTTCTTTAATATTTAAACCCATGCTAAGCACACGAGATACTCAATTTAGCTAAAGCATCTACATATATTACATGAATAAATTTAATAGTTTTTTTATTATTAAACGGCACCTATACTATCATAAATTTCGTAAAATATGTATTTCTTTTTTATAACACAAAATCTTGACACGTAAATTCATTTATAATACATATTTAAAAGATCTTGTTTCTTTAAAATATCTACAAATTATTAGAAAAAAAAATTATGCATACAAAAATATAGGCAAAAAGTGTGCAAAAATAGAAAAAAAATAATTTTCAAATATAATCCAACAAAATGACAATCAATGTATTAAAATTATGCAAATATAAGAGAAAATCTTCATAATAAGATAAAAAAATTATAAACCTTTTTAAAACATGTGTTAAAACACAGTAAAAAAAAATCAAGAATGAAAAATTATTAATTATTAATAGGATTCTTAAACTAATATCTTCATATGCTACAAGTAGATTGAAAAAGATACAAAATGTGTTTAGTTTAGCATCTTTTACACTCATAAATTCCATCTCTTTTAATAACCATGTAGCATTAAGTTGTAACCAAAAGAATTAACATCTAATTTATTCTTATTATAGATTTGGATATTATATTATGGTGTATATGATCATATAATTATAAAATTAATAATTAAAAAATGTATAATATAATTTAGTATTCATATATTAAATGTAAGTAATATAACAGATAAAATGCTAATTAATTGACATTTTCTATGTATAGAATATTACAATCAGTAAAAACTAATATAATATATCTAGTATTGAAATACAATATGAATATTATATTTTGATCACATGATTGTAGTATATATTAATTGCAATGCACCGAATTCTATTTTAATTGTGGTTTTATACCTACCCAAATTATTATAATCATGCTGTAAGTATAAATATATTCAATATTATTACATATCATGTATAACTATGATATAATTATAGAGTTAATTTTTTTTTCAAAAACAGTTTTCTTTTATTTATATATTAATGGCGTCTTCCATAACGGCTTGATGTACTTCTACTGGATACTCCTCTATCCAATGCATATCGTGTGAAAATTGTATACTAAGTTTGGCTAGAGTATAAGCTACTCGTTTCCTGTCCTTCTTATATGCTGCACCTTACAATCTGCAAATCTGTCCATCATTTCACGCCCTTCTAATATCGGAGGCCCAATGCTGGAAAATTCCTCTCCACCCTTTTGCATGTTCTGAATGACTAACAATGCATCGTCTTCCAATACAATGTGTTGATGTCCCATCTGGTATGCAACCTCCAAAGCTTTGACAGCGGCCATGGATTCGATCAAACTTGCATCTGAAATCTGGTTGGCCTGAATTGCCGCTGCTCCCATTACAAATCCTTCATAGTCCCTTATAACCACTCCTATGCATCCTTTCCTTTGTTGCGCATTGTAAGCCCCATCCAGGTTGACCTTCATAGCGTTTCCAGTAATCAACAGTGCAGCTTCCAGCCTGGTTCCTCTGCCGTTCTTGCGCCTGCCTGAATTCATTAAGGTATGAACTCGTGATCTCAACTACCCTTTTCCCATTCACTTCTTGGTGGCTCCTTCCATCTGCATTCTTTATCTCCTATAAATTATATGGCATTGTTAACTGAAATTCAAACTTCTCATCATTGAGAATTTTTACTGCATTTCCAGCCACTCGATACCGGATCTCACTGGTGCATCAATAATCTAATGTGGTAGCTCGCTGACTCTTAGTACTTCCTTCGATAATGGACGTTCCTTCAATGCATGAATATCATCTTCATCTATGACTCTGCATTTAGTGCAAGCAAGGTCTATCTCAGGTATCTTCGATGCCAGTTTCTTTTTAGTGGATAGAATCCATGACATAATCTCCACGCGAATAGTTTTGTTTTCGGAGCAATTTGCGCTTTCCATATTTTCCCCGTATATACCTTTGGGGCCCATAGCCAGTGCACATATTAAGAAGAACAGTGTAACCACTCTTCACCGTGTATTCTCCACTCTTCGTATAGTGCCAAATTAATTTGTCTGCAGGAACCATTCTGTACAGAGGCATACTGCATATAACCTGTGCTTCATTCTCCAATAATTCTTCTCTTATTACAGTTTCCTTCCAGCACATATTTGTTTCATTGATAAGCTCACATACATTGGCATATGCATTCAGATTCTTTGGGACTGAAGATAGTTCAAAAGATCCATTCAATGGCACCCATCTTGCTCCCCATATGTGCACAGACCTTCCATCTCCAACCCTCCATCTTGTTCCACTGACTAACACCTCTTTGGCTTTCCATATACTCCTCCAAATAAACGATAGGCAGTGTCCCAATTCAAATTCCATAAAAGAACATTTAGGGAAATATTTGGCTTTGAAGACCTTGTAGCTCAAAGAGTTTGTGTATTAGCCACCATCCTTGCTTCCCAAGCAAAGGCTTGTTGAATAGATTTAAATCTCGGAAACCCAATCCTCCCATAGTTTTAGGTGTGCACAGATGCGACCAACTTAAACAATGTATCCTATGCCCCCACTTTTACACGACCATCAATAATTCCCCATAATAGTTGATATCTCTTCACATTAAGTCTTGGGTAGTAAAAAAAAGTTCATCGCATATGTAGGCAAGGCTTGATAGCAGCTTCTTGCGCCATCTCTGAATTCTTTGCATGCACCTTATTTGTAATTTCTTTGAAGGTCTTCCTCTTCTTACCCTTCCCTACCATTGCCGGCAGCCCAAGATACTTTTCCGGACTTGTCTCCACATGGGTCCCAAACAATTGCTGAATGTCTCTTCTTTGATCATCTCTAGTATTAGGACCCAAAAAAAAAAAAAAAAGATTTGTTCAAATTTATTTTGACTATAATTGATACAATCATAAATATGATTTGTATCAAAATTTGTGTAAAAATACATTGTAATACAGTATTATCACGTAAGTTGTAATAATTTAATTTTATTAATAATATAATTAATGTAATAAATAAAGTGATATAAATAGGTACAAATAATACATTATAAATACAATATATATTGTTTATGTATTATTTCTAAATGATATAACTTTTAGGGCCAAATCTCAATTTGTGGAAAGCCGTTGATGGCTTCCTTGTGAAAAAATCAATTTTCGTTATAATTTTTTTCATTTTGGTATAGATGATATTGACCTTATTTTCTTATCCCTATTTGAATTTTGGTGGACTGGTCTGGTATCAGAACTTCAGAAGTTATGGGAAAGAGTATATTACTGTATCTTTAATTCGTAAATTTCTAATGACATGTTGGATCTTCTTCTCTACTATGTTTTTTTCTGAAAGCGTATCAATTCCTATGCCGTGCGGTGCTGAGCACTAGACCTGCTTACGAGTTAGGTTGGACTAAATTCGGATCGAGTTTAAACATAATATTATTATTAAATATGCTTATTTAAGTTCGATTCGGTTTGAAATATAGACTTCGAATTTTGTCTAAGTCCATCCATATTTATAAATAGATAGTCTAAACCCGTTTAGGCCCGTCCATATAATATTTTTTTATAATTTATTTTTAAAAAAATATTTTTTTAAAAATTTAATCTTTATTATTTTAATAATTTTCTTTTATTAAGTTTATAAATATAAATAATTTAACTTAATTTTTAAAGTTTACATTATAATATTATATATGTATTGTTTATAAGATAAAAATTATATAATACATAAAATATAAAATAAATATATATAATAAAATAGTAAAATGGGCCAGGCTAGGTCGAGCTTTAAAAGTTGAACCCAAAGCCTGACCTAATCTTTATTCGAATCTAATTTTTTTATCCAAACCTACTTTTCAAATCTAATATATTTATTCAAATTCTTTCAAATATCGAATTGAGCTTCAAACTTGAACCGATAGTTCAATTCTTGAGCAGTTCTACCGAGCACCTTCAATTCACTAGGATAAAGGTTTTTCCTCCGTAGAGGCCTTGTGTAGTAGACCCCTACAGGCGGTCATTCATTGTACATGCACAATTAAAAGAAAATACCAAATAATTTTTATCGTTATATTGAAAAGGATAAACAAATTTAAGATTAAATTAAGTAATAACAAAAACAAATACCATCAAATATAATCAAACAAAAATAAATTAATGAAGAAAATATAAAAATAATCAAATAGAATTATTGAAGGGTTTGCAAACTTTCAAACCTAATACCTTAATCCATCAAGTAAACCTATTTATAATGTTGAAGTTAAATATTTAAAATAGAAATTAAATTAAATTAAGAGTGGCTTAAGGTAATTGAATTATTCTGGCCAAAAAGTTATAATTTATTTATAGATAGCAAATTAATAAATTTATAATTATAAATGAATATTCACAATGCATACAATTTTGATTTTTAATTTAATCATATAGAAAGAAACTAAGACCAAAAGTAATTAAAGATTACTAAAAATAAAGATTTACGTATATATTTTTGAATTTAGAATAGTAAAAAAAATTAAATTAAAAATAATATTTACGGAATTTGGAGATTAATATTAGCCTAAAATTCAGATTATTAAAAGATAATTAAGGTGATAATTGATATTGGTTCAATTAATCAACATAGAAGGAAACTAAGACATAAAATAATTAAATATTACTAAAAATAAAGATTACATTATAGAGTTTTGAATTTAAAATAATTGAAAAAAATTAAATTCAAAATAATATATGAAATTAAGAGAGTAATATTAGCCTAAAATTAGGATTATCTAAGGATTGTTAAGGTGATAATTGGTATTGTTTAATTAAATGTTTTAAATTGATTATTATGCATTAAAAAAAGTACATATGTCAAAAATAAAAGACAGTCTGCATGTTAAAAAATTAAGCTATCTATGTATGATGATTGCCTTTATGGCTAAATGGTTTTTACTTTTATATATTTATATAAAATAAAAAATTTCATTATAGAGTTTTGGATTTAGAATAATAGTAAAAAAATTAAATTTAAAATAATATATGAAATTAACAGAATAATAATAGCCTAAAATTAGGATTATCAAAAGATAATTAAGGTGATAATTAATATTGATTAAATTAAAGTTTTAAATTAATTATTATGCATCTAATATCTAATATAAATACATAAAAGTCAAACCCTCCGACAAAAAAAGTAATTGGCCAACTTGGATGGCCTATATGGTTCAGATGTGTACTGTCTTTAAAAGACGCTACGTGTCATGTATTTAATTATTTAATTATAAATAATTAAATCAATTAAAATTAATTTATATCTTATCTTATATATAATCATATATTTAATTAACAATTTTATTTTTATTAAATTACTTTAAATTACGTGTATTGACCATTATTACTAAATTCAAATAAATTATTACTAAATAATCAAATGAAATCAATTAAAATTAATTTATATCTAATCTTATATCTAATCATATATTTAATTAATAATATTATTTTTATTATATTAGTAACTTACATTACACCTTGACCAATATTATATAATTCAAATCAATTATCAATTTTATCTTTATTAGATTAACTCAAATTTCGTGTTGACCAATATTATATAATCCAAATGAATGATCAATTTTATTTTTATTAGATTTACTTAAATTACATGTTAACAAATATTATATAATTCAAATCAATTAAACAAGCAATTATTACTAAATAATAATCAAATCAATTACTACTAAAAATAATCAAATCAATTGTATTTAATGCTATATCGACTGCATTTTACTTTTAATTTTATTTTACATCATTCATAGGCATCGTTGTAGAAGGGTGATTACATAAGGTGATTACTCATTTATAATTATTACTATTAAACATTTTATTAGTTTTCAATTTTTCTATGTACTTTTTTTTTTTGGTTATTGTATTTTTCTCTGTCTGCATTCATTTATGATTTAATTCTTTTTAATAATATTGTCTTTTCATTTGTTAAAGAAACAAAAAAAAACTGTCGATAATTGTTCGAACTCTTAGGGTAATGAGAACTTATGATCAATTTCTCAGACTTTGTGAATTATTTTAAGAATTGTCAAATTATCGAATGGATCCAAATAGTTTGAGAAATGAGCAACGAAGATTGTGACACTATCTATCAGCTTAGCTATCTGTAGTAGGAAAAAAAAACTAAAACAAAACAAAACGATAGGATTTCGATATCGAGTTGACAAAAAAATTTTTGAATTTTATCTCTGTAACTAGAAAATTTATTTTATATTAGTTTTGTATGAACATTGTATTGATGAGCTCAATAATGATGTTCATTTTACCATGATATTTTTATTATTTTTCAAATATTATTTTTCATTAAATGATTTTGACAACACAATAATACACAAGAAAAAAACATTTTTTTATCTATATGATAATATGAATATAAAAAACATTTATATAAATAAAAATTTTGGGTATCTCCCACTTTTACCTAATTTTATGAAAATTTAAAATTTTTTTATATTAATAATTTATATTATATAAATTTTTTATATTATATAATATTTTAATTATTTTTTAAATATCATATAATAATATTGTATTTAATATTATTTGAAATAATTTATTAAACTTCACATAATCCTTAAACTTTATTGTATAAAATTCCATGGCTTCTTGGAGTTCGGATATTGTTTGAAAAGTAGGTGTTGTATGGACTAAATCATGATTTGATGCCAATGTTATTGGAGTGCTGAATTGTCAATACTCAATGGTTAAAGTGGGTCCGGTAAAATCTAAGTTTGATTTAAGATAAATTTAAATATGATATTAATATTAAATATATTTTTATAAATTTGATTCATTTAAAATATAAGTTTTGAATTTTGTTCAAGCCTCTCATATTTATAAATAGGTAGTTCAAGCTCATTTAGGTTCATCCATATTATTTTTTATAATTTATTTTTTAAAAAATATATTTTTTTAAAATTTAATTTTTATCAATTTAAAAATTTGTTTATTAAGTTTATAAATATAAATAATTAATTTAATTTTTAAAGTTCATACTATAATATTATATATTGTTTATATGATAAAATTATATGATACATTAAATATAAAATAAATATATGTAATGTAATAGTAAAATTGGTTAGATCAGGACCTAGCCCATTTTTTATCCAAATTTTGGGTTTAATATGATTGTCCAAACCCTCCTAAATATGGAACGGACACCCTTAAGCAGATTTAACCCCATGAACAAAAAAAAATACCTAGAAATAAAAAAAAATATATATATATATATATAGTAATTATTATTATATAATGGCAAAACTACTACTTCCTTTTAACCAATGCCAGATTTTTCCGACATTCTTCCCGGTTTAAATCTACAATAGCTAGAAACCAAGCAAAGCAACGGTGCAGGCACAAATAAATAAATATTAATTATTACATAGTAATGCTTCTTTGACCAATGCCAAATTATTTGGATATTCTTCCGATTTCACATTTTAAATTAATGCACCCACTCTTTAATTTAATAAGGAGAAATTTACCCAAATCAATTTATAATTTACCTTTAATGCCAGATTACCCATTTTCAAAATCTTAATTTAATGCATTAACTCTTTAATGACGAATAATGTATAATCATTTCCCCAAATCAAATCTGTAAATAATGTGTATAAAATTGAATTCCTTGATTTTTTAGGCAAAAATTATTATTGAAATTTTATCCCTAACTCTTTCAAGATATTTCGCCAAAATTCTTCTGACGTCAAAAATTAAATTTCAATACACATATATATAATTCAATCACTCTTAATTTTTATTGTTTTCAATATTCACTTTAATATTTACTTTCAGTATTTATCAAGGTAGTCAGTACTGTACTAGTAAACATATCGTTTTTGTTTTGGTACAAGTACAGTATTGGTGTGTTTCGGTGTACTATTTTAGATTTATTAGAGTTTGAATATTTTTAATTTATATAAATGAAAAATATTTTCGAATATAAAATAAATAAGATTAAATAAATTTATATATTAAATATTCATCAATTGTATATAATGTTCTAAAAAAATTCATTAAATATAAGAAAATTAATATCAATTAAGTAATAAGGCTAGAATTTTTTAATGATCGTTAAATTTACAAATAATTATGTTTAATATTCATCAAATTTATGAGTAATTATGTATAATTTTTATTAGATTTAAGATCGATGTTAGTTTAACTTTTTTTACAAGTTTACATTATGTACCAGCCGGTACAGCTAATTTTTTATCAGTATCACTGGACCAGGCTGATACCTTCAGGTATGACTGGTACAAGCGAAAATCAAGATTGAAACGAAATAAATTATCATCAATATCGTTATATGTCGAAACCGGTACGTACCGATCGGTACAACTGGTACCGATAACATTGATATTTAGAACCACAATATTTACTTTCATTGTTATAAAATTACCATATTCATTACCCTGCAACCTATATATATGAGTGTAAGTTTTCAATTTTACAACTGATACGTAACTTATTATCTCTCTATTCTACTACACTTCTATTCTGTATCATTATTAGGTCGCACCATGAAAAAGGTGATTTTATTTTTATAGTTATCATTATTAAACAATTTACTTAAAACTTATACAGATTGATTATATGTTTTCCATTTCTAGAATGATTCTATTTATTATTTCAATAAACACAAAAATTTTAATTTATTAGTTTTTTTTCTATATAATTAATATATTTTTTTTCAATACATGCATGATATTTGTTTAACGTTTATATTTATTTATTTTTTTCAAAAAATCATTATGGAAAATGATCAAATATATATATTATAGTGCTAACCATTAAATGTAAGAAAATCATATTAAATTAAACTTTCGTTGATATTTCAAATTTTTATATATTATAGTACTATAACATAAGGAGGTTAAATTATTACTCATTTAAAAAGGACATTATTCTGATTTCAAATCTTCATGTTATAGTAATTTTTTTTTAATTGTATCGAAATTATTCTTAATAAGCTTTTCAAGTTGAGTTGGCTTTGTCACGGTTTTTAAACTTTATATATTACAATATTATTTTAAAGATCAGTATATCAATATTTAAATCTTACTATGATTATATATATAAAAAATAAAAATGCATATATTCTTTTTTAAATATAATGTAGAAGTTTGTATAAAATAAAACAGAAACAATATAAATTTATGAATATTATCTGGTGCATTGCAATGTTTCATATGCACAAATGTATTTTAAATAGATTATATATTTTAAAAAGTAAAATGTAATCATTTCAAAGAATGTTTATTTCAATTAAAATAAAAAATGCTTCTTTATACCCGTATTTTACATATATAATTTTTTTTTATTTTTATATAAAATTTATTAATTATATTATAATTTTTTTTTTGTATATGATCATGTACTCATGCATTACACGGGTTTAAAACTAGTTCAAATAAGCACACATGCAAAATATATAAAATAGTCTATGTGTCAAAAAATTTAAGCTATCTATGTAAGACAATTGCTTTTTTTTTTTTATCAAAAATTTTGACTTTTATATATTTATTATATAAGATTAAGAGTTAAAGGCTCAAATCTCATTAATTATAAATAAAGTTTAAAAAAATAAAAAAAATATATAAGTAAAATTGGTTTTCCCTGGTTTAATATGATTTTTTATAAATTTTTTACTAATTAAACTGGTTTTATAATGGTTCACCTACTAAGTGATTTTAATATATACACTGGACTGCCAGCCAAATTTTGCTTAAACCAATTCAAACGATCGATTTGATCTAATTTTTTAATTAATAAGTTTAATTAATAACAAATTTCCCTGTTGTTCTATAATTTCTAATTAGTGAGGCATAACATAAGTATTTAATTATTTTTATTGTTATAATTACTTAATTATTATTAAAATGTACTTTTTTTCATTCATCAAAATAAAAATAAAAATAAAATTTAAAATTCTTCGTATTTATATTATTTATGTGTCTGATTAAATATGGTTTGAAATTAAAAAATAGGTCAAATATAATCATAATATCAAAAATAAGATAAAGATATTTATTTGTTTTAAAATTTCATATAATTTTTTTAAAAAAACTTCCCATTTTGTAAGAAAAAAAAAAAGTCACTTGCCAAAAAAAAAAAATGACGACTTATTAGTCCAACCTATAAACATAAGCAAATGTTAGCCATGAAATGTTGCAAAACATGAAAAGCGCTAAATAATACAACAAATAAATCACTAATTAATCTAGCACGTGTGTGGTTCAAACTTGCGTAGGCGTTCATCTTCACGAAAAGCCCAACGCCGATGGCTGCCTTGCCCCGCAGTCGAAATTAGCTAATATATCTAATGTAAAAAAATTTTAAGTTTTCAATGTGGGATTGTATATCATACATAACAATTTAGTTTCTTTTCAAGGGAACATAATGAAATTAATTTTTCATTCATCACATATATCAATTATATAATGTGTTTATACATCATATATTTATATACGATAATATATGTATTGATATACTATTTTGTATTTATATATATATATATATTTATTGGTCATTTGATGTACCTCTAGCACTAATGCCAAGCAATACTTTAAAGTTTAGAAAAAAATTGTGAAATTCCAATTTAAACATTAGAAAAATGAATTTTATTTAAAATATGCTAGTAGTAATTGGTAGACTTGTTTACGAGCCTAGCCTTAGGTATACCTTTTGTTAATTTGGGATTGGGTTGACCCGATATGAATTAATATTTAATAATTAAAAAATCTTTTTATTTAAATGTAGTTGTAAAATACATAAATATTAATATATATTTAATTTTTCATTGATTATAAATAATAAATATGAGTAATCTAAATGGGTCGAATGAAATTTAAGCGTGGATAAAGAATTTAAAATTTTTTTGAGGCTAATCATCTATAATAATTAGTTCATGTCTAAATTTATCTATAAATTTGGATTGAGTTATTCACTCAAATTTGAAATTGGTTTTACATTTGAAAAGGGTTGAATAAAATGTTTGGCTTACAAAGGTTTGACCTAATAGACTTAATAAAAAGGGTTGATTAAAATGTTTGACCTAATAGACTTATTTTAAAAAATTTATCGGACTTTAAGTATGGTATCTTTTAAAACTCTAACCTAATTCATTTTACTATTAATAATTTAATTTTTTAATAATGATCAATATTTTCAAGAGGGATAATTTTTTAAAATAAAATTCGATAATTAAATATAAATTTAGACAAATCTAAACACTAACTTTATAAAAATAAATCATAGTTGAGCAAAATTTAGTTCATATATCAAATCAAAATAAACTAATCCATTAGAGGTCTTGTTGAATTGCTATCTAATAGCAAAAATAATCTTTTTATTTAAATTTAATTATATATAAAATATATAAATATTAATATAAAAATAATATTTAAATAATATAATAAATAATAAAATAAAATTTTAAATTAATTCGGATTTAGATAAAATTTTTTATAAATTTTCGGATCACTGTCTTGCTCGTAGATAGATATAAGTATGAACAGTAATAAAATAAAATAAATATAAATTTTCAAAATTTTTCTAACTGTTTTTTTACCAATGCAACAAGTTTTTCTCTGGTTTTTAGAAATCTTGGTTCAATAATATATCCTGGACTCGACTAGACATTGCTTCGACTGGCTGGTCCACTCCAATTTTTTCCATCGTGTTCAAAGCCAATGGTCCCATAAACATTCTATGCTTCCAACAGCAGTAGATTGCTTCCCACTTCCCAGTTTTCCCACTAAGGATAAAACCATAAAGCTTCCATTTTTCTGAGAATTTCTTCTCTCAAATTTTCCTTATCTTTCGAGCCAAGCGCAGAAAAAACCATGCCAATTGCTTCCATATCTCTCCCTTCCTTAGGCCATGGCTGCCAAAAGTCTCCTCCTTTCTCCCTCAAATCTTCTTTTCTCTCAAAACCCACGAAAACCCAGTTTTCATTTTCCTTCAAAACGACCCAGAAGAGGTCTTTTTCACATATAGTCTCAATGAGCATGGAAGCAGGCATTGGAGTAATGGGCACAAAGCTTGGGATGATGAGTTACTTTGAAACTGATGGCACAGTTGTTCCAGTTACTGTGGTCGGTTTTAAAGAAGGAAATATAGTTACCCAAATTAAGACATCGGCTACTGATGGCTATGATGCTGTTCAAGTTGGGTATAGGAGAGTTAGAGATAAGAAGTTGACGAAGCCTGAGTTGGGTCATTTGGAAAAAGGTGGCGTTATTCCTTTGAGGCATTTGCAAGAATTTAGGTTGCAAAGTGTGGAGGGGTTTGAGATTGGTAAGAAGTTGGCTGTTGAAGATATTTTTA
Source organism: Adansonia madagascariensis (assembly GCA_038381835.1). Lineage (NCBI taxonomy): Eukaryota > Viridiplantae > Streptophyta > Magnoliopsida > Malvales > Malvaceae > Adansonia > Adansonia madagascariensis. The sequence goes on along the minus strand of JBBYHL010000007.1, from coordinate 1,764,437 downwards.
AGGAAGGTGATCTTGTTGATGTCTCTGGAACTACCATTGGGAAAGGATTTCAAGGTTGGATTTTTTTTTTTTTCATTTGGAAGATGATAAATTGATTGTATTATGTTATGGTTCTAGGGATATTTTTTGGTTTTAGGTTTATTGGATATGTTGATGGATGACGAAAATTTTGATATTTCAAATTTAAAGCCCTGTGTTCTATATAAGAGCATATTATGCTTATATGCAATTTGGAGTGAATTTATTTTGTGTGAATCATGGCTTCATCATGAATATCTGTTGGTATCATAGACTTCAATTTCATGTTTGATCAAATTGCAAACTTTCAAAATGGGTGTATTTTTTCTTTTTTGTTGGTGCTGTATACATACGTGTGTATGCGTTTGTGTATATATATACACACTTTATGTTACCTAAACCCGGGTATCAAGTGTCGGACATGAGTATGTGTTGGGCGCAGATATGTTCAATTTTTTTTTAAGATTTTTACGTATTTGAAGGGTTCTTGAAAGATCATATCCTCGTATCTATGTCAGCATATGTATCGGATATAGGTGACGGAAATGGTTACTTAAAAAAAATTGAAGAGAAAAATGAAGAGTGAGAGAAACAAAGTGTTGTATATATATGGTTGGTATCTTCTCTACTAATTATGTTATTCTCATTTTACATTGTTTTCAACATTTTAATATGAAATGCTAAGGCTTTCTCCAAAGGTTTTAAGCTTCCTTAGCAATTCAAATTCCCCATTGATGGAACGGAATGTAAAACTTAAACATAATTTTTTCCCCCAATTTTTGCACAGGTGGAATCAAGCGCCATAACTTTAAAAGAGGTCAAATGACCCATGGTTCCAAGAGTCATAGAGCATTGGGGTCTATTGGTGCTGGAACAACACCCGGTCGAGTATACAAGGGGAAGAAAATGCCTGGCCGGATGGGAGGAAGCAAACGGAAGATCCGAAAGCTGAAGATCGTGAAAATCGACAATGAGCTTCGAGTCGTGATGATCAAAGGTGCTGTCCCTGGTAAGCCCGGAAATCTGCTACGTATAACTCCAGCTAAGATTGTTGGAAAGAACATTCCAAAGAACTAGTTTCATGCATTGTGCTTTATTTAATATTTGGTTAGTCTTTAAAAATGCTAAGTCTGCAAAACGTTTTGCTTTCTGTACTAGAATTTTAGCATTTAGTTATGGGAACTTTTGATGCATTCATTGGTGTATGTGTTCAAGTAGAAATACCATTTTTCTTTTTGAGTTGATTCCTGAATTCGGGAATGGCTTCTCAATTTGTGAAGTTCGTAAATTGATCAGTCAATTCTACTTCTCAATATTCTCAGTGCATCTGTTCCCTCTGTTGGATTGTCAAATACGTATCCTTCTACCTATGTTTCCGTACTCTTCAATTTTTTCCTAAAATATTTGTATTCGGTGCATATTCGGAAGTAGTATGGGTATATGATTCTCTAAATATATGAAAAAACTTTATAAAAAAATTGAATATATCCACGCTGGACACACGTACCTGATGCTAATCTTGAGTCTGGGTAATATAGACTCTTACTGGTGCTGACAATAATAGATATGGTGTTCCTTCTTTTATTTCTTTCAATGTCGAATGCAACCATGAACTACAACATTTAGTTAATTACATTTTTGTTTTTATGTAAGCAATTTCTACTATTTTTTTTTGGCAGTCACTCTATTCTGGTAAGGGGGTCAAAATTTGTGATGCCCAACTTTTCATTTTTCTTAAAAGTATCTATGTCTGGCACCTGTATTCAATATATTTTTGGGCATGGGTACGATGATCCTCCAAAATACATAGAAAAATTTTTTAAAAAATGAACATACTCTTGTTACATATATACCCGTATCCGACAATCACACTTAAATCTAAGTAATACAGGTCAAAATTCCTCTAACACTACATTTTTGTCATATTTCATGCCTGTACTGTAAACAGGCCTGAATTTGACTTGGTTACATAACAAATAATACCTTGGCCCACCCGGTCCTTTAACAGGTCTAGGAGGTATCACTTGGATTTTCTTTTGCAATGGTGGTCTTCGAACCCGAGAGCTCCGATATTATATTTATTGGATAACCAATTATCGTAAAGGTTTAAGGTACTCCAACTGGTGTAAAATTCTTCCTGTCATTCCGAAGTCAAGTAATGAAGTCTCACCTTCTTATTTTAAAGCAGTGTTTTGCATATTGCTGCTATATTTCCAAAAGACCTTTTGTTTATGATAGGAAGGAGTTGGCGAAGCTCTGAATTGCTGAAGCATTTATTCAATTTGATGAACAACAAAGTTAGAAGAGATTGGAATTGAATATTTTGATGAATTCTTATTGACACGGCTTTGTTTCAAATTTTGATAATCAATCAACAAGGTGAGGTATAGAATGCTTGCCTTCTTCACAAGTACACACATTTTCTCTAGAGATCAAAGAGCTTCTAGACTAAGTATGTTACATTTGTCTATGTTATTCGGATTCCGAAGTGAGAGTCAAATACAGGTATATGTTCAGTGCGGGTATATTTAATTTTTTTTTTTTATGTTTTTCCATACATTTGGAGGATTGTGCCTCAATACTCATGTCCGAATATGCATCAGACACAAGCGTAAGATACAAATACTTCAGAATGGAGGATTATACCTTCATACTCATGTCCGAATATGCATCAGACATGAGTGTTGACATGAATATTTCAAAAAAATTGAAGAGTCGTAGTGACGAAAACCTTTGTAATCTGCAAACGCTTAAGATTCCAGGGTGCCCTTGGGTTTTTCGAATTGCCAAAGAATTTAACTCTCGGTGAAAGTTCTCTGGGGGGAAAAGATTACTGATTTGAGCCGCACAGATTCTTATTGCAATCTTCTCCCTGCTTTCATGGCTTCAGATCTCAACATCATTTCAGTTTCAGCCTGCTACCAATAATCTCTGCATGAGCACATTCCATCTTTGAAATGGTGAAATCTGCTATTATCCCTCACAATGATCTCTCTTTCAACTATCTTCGATATCAGCTTTATAGCAGTGTGACAATCAACACAAACGCGAATGTTCTTAGTTATTCGAATAGTTGTTCCAGCAGGGGTGCTAATGATGCCGAAAGCTAAAGCTAGTCTCTCACTATGGCTAAACAGCAAGTATTTCTTCTGCTCCTCGTCGACATCATGGAAATCCTCGTTTGTGTCGGGAACATAGCCTTCTCGTTTGATCTGCTCCAGAAGATCTTTCAATGCCTCAAATATTCTGTCATACAGAGGATGTGATTTATCACCCGAGATGAAAGTATGAACCTTGTTTTTAACTTCAATCCAGCTGCAAGCTGGTTCCTTTCTTATGCCTTTTCTCTTCATAAAGATCCTCATCTTTGCTGCGTCTTTCCATCTCCGAGCAGCTGCATACATATTCGACATCAGAACATAAGCTCCCACATTCTCGGGATCGACTTTAAATATCTCTTTGGCAACCTTTTCGGCCAAATCGAGGTTCTTGTGGACTCTACAAGCGGATAACAGTGTCGACCAGATACTACCTGTAGGTGCGATATGCATGTTACAGATGAATTCATAAGCTTCTTCCAACTTTCCAGCACGACCAAGAAGGTCCGCCATGGCTGCATAGTGTTCCAAGCCGGGCGTTATACCATGATTCTGGCTCATGCTATTGAAATACCTCCAAGCTTCCTCGCACAATCCGGCATGACTACAAGCGGTAAAGACAGCTATAAATGAAACATAGTTGGGTTTAACCCCATCCATTTCCATCTGCTTGAATAACAGAAGTGCATCATGAGCATGCCCATGCAAAGCATGTCCCATTATAATTGCAGTCCAAGAAACCATGTCATGGTGTTCCATTTGATCGAAAATCCACCTTGCCGCCTTGATGTTTCCGCATTTGGCATACATGTCGACGAGTGAGCTTGCTATAAACACGTTATCATCGAATCCGCCTCGAATTATGTATCCATGAAGTTGCTTCCCCAAATGCAGTGTCGTCAAGTAAGCACAAGTCGGCATGATACTAGAAAACGAAACATCCCTTGGCTTTACTTTAGCCATTAACATTTGACGAAATAACTTCAGACCTTCATCGAACTTGCCATTCTGCACGCACGCTGCGATAATCGAATTCCAAGAAATGTTATCTCTCTGAGGTAACTGATTAAATACGTGGCATGAGTCTTCGATCCGAGCACAATTGGCATACATATCAATCAGACTACTACCTATATACAAATCAGAATCTAACCTATGTCTAACAGCATATCCATGAATCTCCTTTCCTTTCATGACATCCACATATTCTGCAAATATAGGAAGTATACTGGATAAAGTAAAAGAATCAGGCTTCATGTTAGCATTCCCCATATCCCTAACCATTCTCAAAGCTTCTTCATACGTTCCATTTTGTGCATTCCCTGCAATTACCGTATTCCATGAAACGACATCCCTTATTGGCATCGTCTCTAAAACCTTTTTCACACTATCCAATTGAATAACACTTTTGCCCTTCTCTTCAGCCAATCTCCCACAAAGTTCATCTCTTTTCGACATTCCATCGAACGTATTAACGGCGAACACTTTACATACTTGATTATCTTCTAGGATTTGAAACTTTGCATACATATTCAAAAGTGCATTTCCTGTAAACAAATCAAAGTCCAAACCCAGCCTAATAATACAACCATGGATAGACTCACCCAACCTCAAGTTCTTTAAAAAAATACAAGCTTTAAGAACAAAAGGGAACATATTATGATCTGGGTATATACCAAAACCACGCATTTGGACAAAACAAGTCACACAGTTCACAAAAAGGCCAGAGTTTGCATAGCATTTGATTATGGATTTCCAAGCCAGAAATGGAGGAGGAGAGCTAAGAGAGTTGAAGAGAAAGAGGGAGTCTTGCAAGAGATTGAAATTAGTGCAGATAGAAATGAGGATGGAAGTTGAAGAAGGTGAGTGGGGTCGGGTTTTGACGAATTGGGCATGGAGTTGCTTGGCTTGGAACTTGGTTTTCAGAGATTGTGGGGTTTTGAGGAAGGTTTTGACCATGGTTTTTGCAGTGGAAGTTGAAGTCATTTGGGTTGTTTGCAGGGATTCTGGCAATGGCTTTTTGTTAAAATGGAGAAAGGTAATGGTGGTTTTCAGTTAAGTAGTTGACAAAACGTCAAAGGGTCATGGAATTGGCTCTCTTGCGGTCCTTGTGGAATCCAAGCCCCTGTCAAAGTAGAGATTGCGTTCGCCTCCCCAGAGTTGATAGTTTGGATGGTGGTTTGAATTTTTTTTTTATTTTAGTTTGAATTGAGATAGACTTAGATGAATTTAAAAGTATATAATATTATTTAAAATAATATTAAAAAATTATTTTTTATTAATATTTATAATTAAATTTAAAATAAAAATTATATTTTAATTTAGATTGAGTTATTCAAATTATAAAAACTTTTAACCATTTAACATATTGTGAGACCAATGAATAGGTTTAATTCCCACCTTAGTTTCTATGCTTAAAGTTGATTTTATGAAGCATTCGATCAGTTTAATCGATTTGTTTATAAAAATTTAAAAATCAAATAAATCTATTGAACATGGAGCATTGGTAGAACTCTATCCAAGCGCCTAAAATAACTAAACCGAAGTTAATTGATTCAGTTGGTTATGTAAGTTATGAGTTGTGTAGGATAATTAGGTCAAGTATGGATAGTATAATTAGAGGTTGAGTAGGATAATCGGGTTGGGTTTGGTTAATGTAAATAAAAATATATAATTTATTATTTTTAATTAAATATTGATTTATTCGATCGGTTTGACTTGCAAAAAAAACTATAAACCAACTAAGTAAACTCATTTAAACCGAACCTATAATGAAATCGATTTTCTCGTTTTAGTCTATTCATTCGACGTATGCTCACCTCTAGCTTATATAGAATTTTAACTTTTAAGCAAAGTGTTATATAGTGTCCATTTACTTTTGTTTTAATATTAATATGCATCGATATTGATATATTTTGATTTTTGGGTTTATTGATATTTTTTAAAATATTTTATTTTTAAAATATATAATACATAAAAATATTCATTCATAATTTCATTACATAAATTTATATATGAATACAAAAGTTGAATATTCAAAAAATTTAAGCCTTAAATAAAAGAAATAATAAAAATATTAACATATATTATTTTTAAATAAAATTAAAAAAAATCATGGGACAACGTATTAAAATTTAATAAAAAGATTAAAATAAGAGAAACTACTAAAAGAAAACCAATTGAAAAGATCAATATAGAATAATTTAAGTGAGCAATTTACAATTGCCAACAAATCCGTTGTAGTCTAGTTGGTTAGGATACTCGGCTCTCACCCGAGAGACCCGGGTTCAAGTCCCGGCAACGGAAAAGGGTTTTTTAACCTCAACAGGGCTTTCTATTTGGCGCTTCATGGTGATTGGGCCGTTGGGGTTTCCAACATAGATGCAACGCTGTCGTTTCTTTTCTGAATACAATTAAAAACAAAACTCAATGCTTGTTTGCTTAGAAGAAAGAAATGGAATAGGAGATCAAAAGAAATCCTGTGGGGAACACCTTTACATTTCTTAGAGTATGTCCTAGGTATGCGGAAGTTAGATTAAAAATTTGAATATAATATTTATACTAATTATATTAATATATATATAAAAATAAATTTAGAGTTAAAATTGAACTATTATATTTAGCAAAATATGGAACAAAAAGAGATACAACATATGAGAAAATAATTAAAACATAACACGACTCCTCAAATACATAAATATTTTAAAATCTATATAAAATAAATTATTAATATGTTAAAATTTATATAAATTTATGATACTTTGAATATAAAAAAATGAATACAAATTTTTCTTTAATTAAACAATTGTGACAAATTATGAAAAATATATCATAAATTGAGACAGTACATAAACATTACACCAACTTCAATTTGACACATTCAAGTATTTATGTCATGGTTATGTTGTTTTTTCATGTCGTGTTGTATTTAAATTATTTTTTCATGGCATGTTCATAAGTGACACTATTATGTCACATGTCGTGTAATAATAGATTTTTATTTTTTTTAAACATAAGGTCATATTAATGTTCTTAATTTTTATATTATCAAATAAAAAATTATTGTTATTAGTAATAAGTAAAATATTGAATAATAATATGAAATATATTATGCTAAGTAATTTATTTTTTTAATTTTAAGTGTGGAAGCAAAAGGAAAGATGATTAAATAGTGTAAACGATGCTATAAGTTTTGAGTTACTTTATAATAGTTGATAAAATTATATTTTATTATTTTTTAATATGAAAATAAATGATTGATATCATTATAATATTAATGAATTAAATTTGGATATATTTTTTTTGCGAATAATGTACATATAATAAAATATATTTGTGTATTTATGTTAATATGTTTATTATTTTATATCTTTAAAAGTTATCATAAAGTTAAAATATTTTGTATAACCTTTTATAATAATTTAATTTTAACTTTAAACTTATATTATTTTTTATGACACCTTATTAAAAAAAATAAAATTAAAACAAGTTAAATATTCAATTATGATTACAGGTGCTATGAATTATGATAATAGATTAACAGATTGACAGCTCATGATTTATGAATCATAAGCTCTCTAACTGCCAAAATGACAGTGTGTTTTCAATAATAATAATAATAATAATAATAATAATAAAATTGATTGAAAATCTAGAGTTAACAAAGCCTTCCAGGTTACATGATGGTTCGTGTATGCAAATTATATTTTGTATCAATTATATAAATATAAATATAAATACAACATATATATTAAATATATTAAATATATTAAAATTTTAATAATAAATACAATATTTTTTAAATACATAATATTAATTATATTTAAATATATTATATCAGATTTATTATATTATTATTTATATTTAATAAATATATCATATTCATCGTTTGATTATATTGTGACTAAAAATTTTATATCTATCCGAATTCATCACTTTCTTTGTTGCTATTATTTTCAACTAATTGCATATTGGTTCCTCACTTGTTCTTCTCTTTCTCACTTCACCCCCCCCTTCCATTACCACACGATATTTAAAAAATAGGATTAAAAGTCAAACTGGTTATACCTTCGAGTTATTAATTCGACCACCAACACCAGCTAATTCGATTGAACAAAATAATTTTATTAAAAAAATTAAATATTAAATAAATATTAAAATATATTAAATACTTAATAAATATAAAAATATATATATTTAGCTAAATGATATAATCTTTAAAATAAATACAATAGTTTAAAAATTCAAATCTCATTACATAAAATAATTTTTAAAAAATTTAACCTGATTCTCTAAACTTCTCGTTCTATAACATATACCGAACCTAATTGGCACCAATTCCCAGTTCAACCGGGTTATTACACTTTTCATTCTTCTATTTCTTTCTTCCCTTCAAGACAAAAAAAAAGAAAAAAAAGCACTAACAAAATACAAGTATAAATGTGCAAATGTCACCAATAAATTAAAATAAAACATATATAAACAGGCAACTGCCATTATCTCATTTTGCTAAAGACAAAGTAACCAAACAGAGCAAATGAAACAGTGCCATTATGCGGTACTTAATTACACAACACAATGAACATCACCTTGAGTTCCTTTAATAAGCATATGATGTTTAAAGGGCTTAAGATCAAATTTACATCAAACCTTCAGCTGGTTGGGATTGGTATGTTCGCCGCCTTAACTGAGGCTGCGTAGTCGGCTGTTGTAAAAAGATTTTGGTCGGATCGTTGGGATCAACATATCTGCAAGAAAAACAGTAGGAGAAACCATTTACTTACATGCTACTTAAAGAACTTGATCATGGTGTAGTTTGGTCGATAACTAGATAACTTACGCATGTCTCATCATTTCATCGACAGGAGTTTGCGCTGCTTGCAAAGGATCCATATGAGGTTGTGGTCCTGGATTTACTTGTTGATTATACTGTCTAACCGAGGAAATCAAGTTCAAGAAAAGCGGAACAAAGGTTCCACAGCCACCTTCCTTGAACAAAATCTTGAATGAATGAGTGGAGTAGAGCGCCCTATGCTCGTTTTCAGGAACTACCTAGAAATTTGTAAAATCAAGACATTTAGGAACTTGTGAAAAATCAGCAAAAAGAGTTGAGATCAGATGGCGTTTCACCATTTTACACTTACAGGCTCCACCTGACCAGAAATATTGTTGCAGTGAAATATTGGTTGGTTAAACTTTTCATCATGCACATACAGCTGCATAAAGGAACATGAATACTATATAAATCAGTCACAAAATGAAGGAGAATATAACAGAGATACTCTGTCCCAACGATTGGCAACAAAGATGTTTGCAAACACAAGGATAAATGCCTGCTAAAGGATCATATGCTCACCAATTTCAACATTGATACAACCTATGTTACTCCAAGTCTTCATTTTTCTTCAAGTACCCTGTCCAACATATTTTTGGACATGGGTACAAGGATACGACACTCCAAGGACCCTCCAAACGCATGGAAAACTTAAAAAAAAAAAAAAAAAAAAAAAAGAAAGGAAAAAAAAGATAAACATACCTATGTCTGACACATACCCGTATCCAACTCTCACACTCACGTCTTAGCAACATAGGATGCAACTTTTACAACTTTCAGTCATTAGAGAACAAAAAGAAAGAAAGATAAAATACAGTTTTAGAAAACAAAAACCAAGCCCAAAATGATGCATATTAACAATTGGGGCTATAGTTTGCAAAGCCACACTGAACCAATTGCATTTTGAGCTATTGAGTACTGAAACAAGGAAAACTACTTCTAGATCCCTCTCATAAGTTATGTGACATGGACCAAAGATGAGTGTCAAATATAGATATGTATCACACACGGGTATAATCAATTTTTTTGTTTCTATATTTTCTCATATATTTTGAAGATCATACACCATACCTATATCGAAATGCATGTCGGACAAGGGTTTCGAACACAAATACTACAAGAAAATGAATAGTAGGAGTTACAGAGCTCATAAGTCAACAAATACTAGTGTTTGAACATATAAACCATGAAGCAACAAAAGGGAAGAAAGCTATTGCAAGTTAATTTCCATGGAAACATTGAAGGCTAGGAGGTATGTTATGCCGATGTTACTCTAACTCTTTATTTTTCCCTAAAGTATTAGTGTCTGAAACCCGTGTTCGACACATATGCAAACTTGGATATAGAGTTATGGTACTCCAAAAATATATGAAAAAAACTTAAAAAAATTTGAGCATACCGGTGTTGAATACATACTCATATCCGACATTCACTCCCAAATCTGAGTAACATAGTGTTACACAAACAAGCAAAGCTAAGGCATACGACGTGATCGCTAACTAGTAATTTAAAGCAATAAGAAATTTGAAAGAATGAATGATATAGCCACTAGCTAGAGACAACCCAACAACCTTGATGAAAGGATGTAAGAAAAAGGAAGGTCTCAATGTGAGCACACCATTAAACAATAGGCAGGCAACATTAATGGGCAAATAAGGGATTGGTTCAATCGGTTAATTAATTCAGTCTCATAAAAAAGACGCATTGGGTTTGAGCACAAGTGGTCTCTCATTGATGCTATTGGTAATAGGTTAAGAGACCCTACTTATATATAAAGCCACCAGCTATGTTACTTCAACTCTTCATTTTCCCTGAAATACCCATCTCCGACACACGTATCCAGAACATATTCAGATGGGTATAGGGTACAATCCTCCAAATAGAAGGAAAAACTTAAAAAAAATTTTAAACATACCCATATTCGACACTTACCCCGAATCCAAGTAATATAGCATCAATTTAATTGGCCTCATCATGTCTAAACCAAAAGAAAAAAAACTAACATTTGACAATTTCTGACATGCAGAATTAACATGCAAGAACAAGAGCCTGAGGTTCGATGTAATAGGCAGAGAGACCTAAGTTGAATATAAGACCCAGAGGCAATCTAAGTCTTAAAAGTGTTGAATAACACCATTTTAACAATAATCTAAAACACCTCAGCAATATATACAGCCCTGAGAAATGGATTGAAATAGCAATCTGCCTCCAAATTTTATGACTCAAAAACAAAGGAAGAAAGGATGAATTTACCAGAGGAATATCAAAAGCAAAGAAATTCCCAACAGGGTGAGTTGCAACAAAGACCATTCGTATGTTGGACAAGTAAATCGTGCCTTTTGCCTTAACACGCCCTCCCTGGGATCTGAAAAAAGAAACAAAAAACATAACATCAAATTGAATTCGTTTTGAACTGGCCTGGCATGCATCTGATTAGAAAAAAAAAAAAACTCATAAAAAATGAAAACTGGAAGATTAAATTTAAAAGAAAAAGAAAGGGTACCCCGGGATCTTGTCAACTTCGAACTCGACGCCATCTCTGACGAGAACAAACATCTCGTTGATGAAAGGGACTGGCATGCCATTGGGGAATAGCTGAGGATTCAGGGCCATTTTTTTTTCTTTTTGATGGAAGCAAGAATTTACAGGTTTCTCGAACAGCGGTGGGTTGATGATGATGGTGCTTAAATTTATACGCTTCGTTTCGTTTCTTTATTTTCCTAGAGAATTCCATAACCTTCTCCATACGAGATAGCCGACGCGTTAAGCCACGGCTTCTTGTTTTTTTTTTAATACAAATATAGGCTTGCATTTAGACCATGGCAAGGGCCAGGTAACCCGCCTGGCCCGGTCCGATCGGATTTTGGTTTTATTTTTTTATTTTGAATTAATTCAGTTATAAATAATAATTTTTAATTAAAATAATATATTTTTATTTAAATTTAATTATAAAATATATAAATATTAATATAAAAAATAAATTTTTAATAAAATAAATAGTAATTTAAACTTAAACTGGGATATAAAAAATTTTAAGTTAAGGTCCAGTCAAGTCTACTTGCATTCAATCGATTCTATTATTAACCGAATACTCATTAATTGAATTACTTAAGATTTTATTTTCTTTAATTGTTAATGGAATCATTTAACTGAACAAAATTATTTTTATTGATTCGTTAGGTTAATCAAATTAATCGAATTTTAATTGTTTTATATCATAAAGTTTAAATAACATTTTAAAATCATGAATTTTTAAAATTTTTAACCAAATTAATTTCAAAATAAAATATTTATCTTTTATATTATAAAAATAAAAAGTAATATTTGATTTATTTTGAATAATTATAATTTTTTAACTCATAACTCTAAAATAAAACTGAACAAATATATTAATTATTATGATTTAAAGCGAATTTAATAAAATCGAACCAAAGTCAAACACTACGACTCGAATATTTTCTTGACTTTTTGGTTTTCTCAGCCTTACCATGTAATAAAGAAACAGAGTTATGAAATTCTTAGGGACATGTTTATGATTACTTAAGTTTGCTCCAATTTTCTGGTGAATTATGTTATTTTTGAAAAATCACAACCATGAAAATCCCAAAAGTCATTTGAATTTTTATGTCTTCAGAAAAAATTGTGAAATATTTCATTGAAATATTGTCTGATTTCTGTGAACAGCCATTAATCGGCGTTAGACCTGCTCAAGCCTCGGTAGTTCACCTGACCCAATAGATCAAATTCGGGTTGAGTTTAATATTTTTTTATTTGAGTTAATATAAATAAGTGTTTAACAAAAAATAATATTTTTATTTAAATTTTTTATAAAAATATTTAAATATTAATTATAAATATTTTTTAAAATATTTTTTATTTTTTTATAGTAATTTAGGTTACCAATCTGAGCTGAGCCAAATTTGAGTCTGGACTTATATTTTCAATTTTTTTGAGCCATAACTCAGTCTAACGTACTTGTTGGCTAAAGAAAAAGAAGCGATTATTCCTTAAATAAAGCCATTTGATCAATGTTATTGGTACTATATCAGTACCAACCGCATTGACCAATTAGTATTGGTTTTCAATTAAACTAGTACTGGTAGCTTTTGGTACCATTTCGATATTGGTATCGGCAATACAAGTAGGTACCAGCCATATAGGTAGGTATCGACCTATTTCGGTTATAACATAAGCTTATAAAATTTTTTAAATAGATATTGATCATAAATTTGATGAATTAGAAATGATTTCTCTTAAATTTGATGAATATTGAACAAAAATTACTTGTAAATTTGATAAGTATTAGACATAATTACTCGTAAATTTGATAATCATTAAAAAGTACTTAGATTGATATTAATTATCTTATATTTGATGAAATTTTTTTAGACCATTATATATAATTAATGAGTATTTAATATACAAAATTTATTTAATTTTATTTATTTCATTTCTGAAAATCTTTTTTCATATAATATAAATTAAAAATATTTAAAATTTGATAAATTTAAAATGGTATACTAAAACACGTCGATATATATTCATATCAAAATAAAAATTTAATCTTCAATTATGTACGTTAATAAATTTATTAGTTATCTGAATTGGTTATTCAAATCTTAGGATTTCACGAGGCATAGGAAATCAAATATTGCTGCAGATATTTTGCTATCTTCTTGCTCTTCAAATTTCGAAAGGTGCATGACTCGATTTGTCGGACTCTTCCTCTGCTTAAGCTCACCGACT
>JBBYHL010000007.1:1694353-1719781 GCA_038381835.1 Adansonia madagascariensis | reverse complement strand
GGTAGCCAGAAAGATGATCTTTTGGGCGAAAGATGCCTCTAATAATCATGACATGGATGTTCTTCAGGTGCTTTTTAGGATCTTTCTCAAACAATAAATATGACTAGTATGAGCTAATCTTCAGAAGCTCCTTAGGATTGCTTTGCTTTGTTTTGTAAGTGATCTCAGTCTATGCCCCATGAAAATTGATCTTCTCAAGTTGCCCTTGCAAGTTTTCAACTGTAGTTAGGTTGGTTGCCTAGATCCCCTTCGGATTTTCATCTGGACCCTTTTTTGTTTTCTTTTTTTTTTGTTTTGTCTTTGTTTTTGTTTTTGTTTTTTTGTTTTGTTTTGTTTTGTTTGTTTTGTTTGTTTTGTTTGTTTTTGTTTTCTCTTTTTTTTTTATTTTTTATTCTTTTGTTTTTGTTTTCTTGTTTTCTCTTTTTTTTGAAGGATGCGTTTTTAGGTTTTCACCCTCTACATGTAATATTTCTTGATGGAATCCGAGTTGACTGGGTTGGGCAAGGCGTTGCTGTCCATTTTTGACAAGATTAGGGCCCCTTTGAAGAAGGCTTGCTTTATGATATATGGTCCTTCCCAATTAGGGGTCTACTTGCCCCCTACATCTTTATGAATTGGGAGGATTTTCTTCAATACCAATTCGCCTGGGTGAAATTTTATGGGCGCATCCTTTTGTCGTGGGCTTGGATCATGCGTCTTTGATACATTTGACCATGGCAGATGGCTTTCATGCATTTTCCTTGATGAAGTTGAATTGGTCGTATCTGTTCTTGACCCATTTAGCCTCTTTAAATTTGGTTTCCATCAAGACTCTAAGAGAAGGGATCTCTATTTTGATAGGCAATGCAACTTCCATGCCATAAACAAGGGAGAATGGGGTAGCGCCTGTAGATGTGCGAACTAAGTTTGATAGGCATGAAGTGCAAAGGATAGCTTCTCATGCCAACCTTTGTAAGTCTCAACCATTTTCTCAACTATTCTTTTGATATTTTTGTTAGCCGCCTCGACTGCCCCATTCATCTTTAGGTGATAAAGGATAGAATTATAATGCTAGATCTTGAACTGTAAGTAGATGGCTTGCATTATTTTATTGTTTATGTTGCTTGCGTTGTTTGTGATGATTTGGTTTAAGAGGCCATATCTACAGATGATGTCATGTTTGATAAACTTACAAATGGTTGATCTAGTGACATTAGCATACAAGGCAACCTCCACCTATTTGGTGAAATAGTCGATCGCTACCAAGATAAAATGATGCCTATTAGAAGTTTTAGGGGTGATTGGCCCTATCACATCTATGCCCTACATAGTGAAGGGTCATAAGGCCATCATGACTTGAAGTGGCACTGGAGGGACATTGATCTTGTCTACATAGATTTTACACTTATAGCATTTTCGGGCGTAATTAATGTAGTCTCTCTTGAGGGTCAACTAATAATAACCCACTCTTATGATTTGCTTGGCCGTCCGATGTCCATTAGCATGTATGCCACAAATCCCTTCATGAACTTCTTCTAAAATCCTTTTGGCTTCATGAGTGTCAATGCATTTAAACAATACTTGATCGTGACTCCTTTTATATAAGATTTTTCCATCGAGAACAAATCCCATGGCTAGCCTTCTGATAGTCCTTTTATCAATCTCGGTTGCATGGTTGGGATATTGCTGATCCTTGATGTAACAAAAGATGTCATAGTACCATGGTAGGCTATCCTTCTTTTTTTTTTAACACTATGACAATGAACCTGAGTTGTGTAGATGCTCATCTATATAGGAGCAACATCCGACTCTTGGTTAACTTTAAACATGGATGACAAGATAGC
The DNA here is from genome assembly GCA_038381835.1 of Adansonia madagascariensis. NCBI lineage: Eukaryota > Viridiplantae > Streptophyta > Magnoliopsida > Malvales > Malvaceae > Adansonia > Adansonia madagascariensis. The sequence continues at coordinate 1,717,958 of JBBYHL010000007.1, read as the reverse complement.
CAAAGCATCAGCTATTTGGTTCTCTTCTCAAGGTAAGTGTCGAAAACTAATATCATCAAATTCTTTCTTGAGCTCTACTATCAGCTTTCTATACTGAACCAGCTTGGCATCGCGAGTTTGCCATTCCCCTTTCAATTGGTAGATGACTAAGGTCGAATCACCGAACACCTATAATATCTTGACATTTCTCTCAATGGCTGCTTAAAGCCCCATGACACAAGCTTCATATTGTGCGATATTATTTGTGCCGTCAAAATTTATTCTTGCTGTGAATGGATAATGACTCTCATCGGATGACATCAATATGGCCCCAATTTCATGTCCTAGAACATTTGATGCTCCATCAAAATACATCTTCCAGGATTAATCTTGGTTGGAGGCATCTTTATCTTTAAAAATACATATTAGATCTTCATCTGGGAAGTCAAATTTAAGGGCTCATAGTCATCTGCCACTCAACTTGCCAAAAAGTCAACTATCGTACTGCCTTTGATGGCCTTTTAACTAACATAGGTAATGTCATATTCAGAAAGTAAGACTTACCATCTAGCTAGCCTTTCTAATAGTGCAGGGGCTTCGCATAGATACTTGATAGGATCAAGCCTTGCAATCAACCATGTGGTGTGATACAGCATGTATTGCGTGAGTCTCTTGGCTGTCCACACTAAAGCATAGCATAACTTCTTGACTGCGAAGTAATTGCATTCACATTCCGTGAACGTTTAAGTAGCAGATTGCTTTTCTTTTCCCGACTCATCATGCTACCCTAATACATAACCCATAGACTTATCAAAGATTGCCAAGGATTAAAGGTTGATCGGGCATTGGTAATACCAACACTGGTGGGCTTGACAAATAATGTTTGACTTTATCAAAGGTTTCTTGACATACCTCATTCCACTCTCCCAAATTTTGTTTATGAATGAGCCAAAAGATAGAGTCACATTTATCAGTGAGTAGGGATATGAATCTAGCAATGTAGTTTAGACTCCCCAAAAAGCTTCTTACGTCCTTTTGGGTTTGTGGTGGTGGCATATCTTGAATGGCTTTGGCTTTGTCTGGGTCAACATTAATCCTTTTTTTGTTGATAATAAAGCCTAAAAGCTTGCTCGAAGTGACTTCGAAAGTGGATTTGGTAGAATTTAATTTAAGTTGAAATTTTGGTAGCCATTCAAAATGTTTCTGAAGGTCTATGATATGCACATCCTCTTTCGTTGGCTTGGCAATCATATCATCAGCGTAGACTTCAATTTCTTTATGCATCATGCCATGGAACAGGGCTACTATGGCTCGCTAATCTGTTACCCCAATATTTTTAAGTCTGAAAGGCATGACATTATAGCAGAATGTCCCCTACATGGTTCAAAAAGTTATTTTTTCCATGTCTCCTGGCGCCATCTTGATCTAGTTATAGCTTAAGAATCCGTCCATGATGGAGAACAGAGAATTTTTGGCCATGTTATCTACCAAAGTGTCGATATGGGGTAGCAAAAAGCTATCCTTGGGACTAGCTTGATTCAGATCTCGATAATCAACACATATTCGTACTTTGCCATATTTCTTTGGGACTAGGACTATATTGGCAACCCATTCTAGATATTTGGCTACTCCAATAAACCCTGCATCAACAGCTTCTTGATTTTCTCTTTAGTTTTGAGAAGCATTTTTTGTTTCATCCTACTTAACTTTTGTCGGATCAGTTTGCATTCGGGCTTGATGGGAAGCTTGTGGACCACTATATCAGTGTGCAGTCCTGGCATGCCTTGATATGACCAAGCGAATACATCCTAATATTCCTAGAGTAGTTCTATCAACTTGGTCCTAGTTGTTGACTTTATTAAGTTTTTGATTTTAACCTCCTTTCGATCCTTTTGAGTACCTAGATTTATTACTTCCATTGGGTCTTTATGGGGCATGATCTGCTTCTCCTCTTGCTCAACTAATCATAAGAGGTCTAATGGTCTGGAGCTCTCTTCAAAATCTTCTTCAGCATCAACTTTGCTAGTGCAAATTGACTGTTAAAAATTGATCTTCAGCAACCCATTAGACATATCCATATCACTATCGTCAGAACACCTAAAAGGGTAAAGAAATAAACATTGCAAAATGTACATACATAACCAAGGGATTTGAATAAAAATGAAGGCAAAAGAGTAATGAGACAAAAAGGATGAAAAGTGATGCACAATGTGGAATGATATATGCAAAAGTCATTTCATTGATAATATTTGATAAAAAATGCCCCTTACATAAGACACCTATCTGCCTTTGGGCGAGGGAAATAGGTTTTCATTTCTTGACATTACATGAAAGGGATAAGAAAAGTGCAGGGGATTCCATCATGACCTTGTCATCAAAATCATGTATTAGTGGGAGGACACGAATTTTATGGCTCGGTATCTTAGAGAAAGAGGTTGTTAGTGCTCTGTTTAAGATGACCAAGACATCTTTAGCCTTTTCCTTTTTTGGTTGGCTTGGATTGATTCATCCTCCTGAACAAAATATCTCATGGAAAGATAAGAACATTGTCAGCTTTGATTCCCCCTCTCGACCCAGTGATTGTGTCATTTCCTGGTTGTAGATCCTCTTTTCTTGCTATTTTCTTAAGTGCGTATTGGCCTTGAATCCTAAGCCTCTTTTGTTGGCTTGAGTGGTGACCTGTAAGGCTCGAGCTATCCCTTGTAGATTCTTGCGAAGCCCTTTTCTAACATAAGAACCTTTGCTAACAGCCATCTTTAAACTCGAGTGGGTACTCTTTGATAGGTGGGGTTTGACTATTGGTAATCTTGCTCCCATAAATGTTGCATTAACAAACCCGAAGGATTGGAAGGATGACTCCGTTGCATCTTCATTAGGCTCTATGTAGATATCCTCAGTGCAAAGCAGTGGCGATCATTTCTTCTTCAACTCTAATGGTGACTACTTTGTCATCTATCACAAATTTGAGCTTCTAATAGAGAGAGGATGGGACGACTTTGGCTGTGTGTATCCATGGCCTTCCTAATAGGCAGTTGTAAAAAGGATTAATATCCATAACTTGAAAGTCCACTTCATATGTACATGGGCCTCTCTGGAGCTGGATTGTGATATTTCCAATTACTCTGTGACATGTTCCATCAAAAGCTCAGACTATGGTGTGGCTACTCTTGATGTTGGACTGATCGACAGGGAGTTTGCTTAATGTAGTTATAGGCATGACATTAAGGGCTGACCTATTATCTATGAGTACTTTAGGCAAAATGCGCCCCTTGCAATGGGTAGTGATAGCAGAGCTTTATAACTGCCCTTGCCTCCGAGTGGGATCTCATCATTAGTGAAGGAGATATAATTATTGACTATGATGTTGTTCACTAGCCAATCCAATTTGTCCACAGAGATGTTCGGTGGCACGTATGCTTGGTTTGACAACTTCAATAATGCATTTTGGTGAACCTCTGAATTAAAAAGCTTTGAGTATTCTAGTAGCATTCTGGTATGGTTTGACATGGTTTAGCTTGTAGGGCTCACTATATGAGGTTTAAGTTGATGCCTAAATAGGTATATGAATTGCTCATTCGTCTGATAAGGACAGTCGAGGGACCCTGATCCTAGACCCATCATGAATTTGGTAGAATGGGTTCGATCCATTATATGTATTTTCCCTATGCAAATACGGGGGTTACTCATAAGAGACATAGGTAATTTACATCTAGGAAGTTATTGCTATGCCTATGTGAAGGGTTACTTATGAAGGTGGATTAGCTCACTTCCTCTTAATGATTTGGTTATAACCATGCCATGGAGTTTGGTGGGACTTTAATGCTTGTGCGAGTGCATGTTGTGTGACGGGGAAACAATCAAACCTTTTTGCTTACGCCCGTATTACCATATTTATTAGACTGATGATTATTTGAAAATAAGACAATCCTGACAATCATGCCAAATGAAAGATTAGTTGAGAAAACAAAAAAGGGTCATAGTTAAATAATGACCGAAGATCAAAGGAACCAAGAACCTAGCAAGACATGGCTAGTTATTAGCCTAACTCTCTATGAAATCCCTAGTGGAGTCGCCAAGTTGTCGCAGCATGCCCTGGGGTGGATCCTTGCAGATCTATGGGTGCGTATGACTTAAAATATTTTTCTAACTTAGAAATGTCTTATTGACCAAGACTTTTCTTTCACAATGTGATGAGAATGAGAATGTACAGATTCTTGACTTGTGATATAGTGAAGGGGACCATAAGATGAATCGCTCATCTAATTGGTCTCCGGTGACCATCAAGAAATGGCCAACGCATGGAATCACCATAGATCATTTTAGGCTAGGCATGATCGATGCTAATTGAAACCTATGTTTTAAGTTACGAAACTCAAAACATCAATCCCATGGTCTACGTAGTATAAAGATTCATCATCTGGGTTCGAAAGTTGGTTATGCACGATGAGATACAAACCTCTTCACGATCCCTGAAATCAGTAGCTTACTAGCTATGTCTTATCTCGATTTTGATTTTTTCAATCTTAATTCGTCATTATTTTAATATAACCCCTTTTTAATGCATGAATTTTATAGAAATACAAATCCAGGTTTTGATGAAAAAAATTAATCTCATATATGCCCTGGACAGATGAGGTATATAGAAATTTTCAATAGAAATGACCTGTGGATTTTACTTTGAAAGAGAAATGTTTCACTTTAGACACTGGAGAGATACCCACGTGGAGCATTACCTTTGATTTTACTTGAAATGATTGGAAAACATGAATGCAACTAATCATCACTAAGAAATCACTTCAGTAAGACAACAAATGGAGTAATATAACGTGGATCATTCAATGCAATGATAAAGAAAAGGTATGAACTATTGGAATTTATCTCGCAATTGGCATTGATTATCTAGGAATAATCGAATTAACAATTTTTGAGATGCATCTCGGCACCTTGATTGAATGAGGTTTTCTTGACACTTTATGAAAGTCCGGGAAGGAGAAAAAATTTAATTATAGTTGAAAGATAGGGTTGGAGTATCCCCTCGGAAAGATGGGGTTGGAGTATCCTCATGGATGACAAATAATTATAACAGAGGAAGATTTTTAAATCTTGTTAATTTTGAAAAACGGGGTTGGAGTATCCCTTTGAAGGTTAGGGTTGGAGTATCCCCAAAAGTGACATGTCTGACACTCTTTAGAGAAGTCGAGTTGGAAAAATTAAATTGACAAAACTTTGTGATTTAGAAAACAAGTGAGCATTTTGACAACTTTTGGCAAAAGCAATTATTGTGAATGAGGATGGTAAAGATGTAAATATGTTTGTGCCTTGATACGAGCCTATGGGAGGTCACAACATGTTCTCGAGGCTGATCGGCATGATATGGTGACATTCGAAGGTCTCAAAACGAAGCTCGGGAAAACAACTCAATTTTAACCATAATCAAAAATAGGGGAAAGCCTCACACTATTCCTATTTCTGAATATATTCTAAATTGGTTTGAAGGCTCTAAAGGGTGGACAAGATACTGTTAGAAAGTTAACTTGACGAGCCAATCTAAAAATATCCCCAATATCCCAAAAAGTCACTTTCCAGGGGAATGAATTTTCAAGTTCGGATTAATTTCACTGCTGGCAGAGCATACGAGTGATAAGGTGTGTCCAAATTTGAAAAATCATTCTAGACTCATTTAGTATTGAAAAATTGCAAATAATACCTTTCCAAAAAGGGAATTTCATGAATGTATTAGGAAAAATGTTGGACGGATTTGGAAAAATCGTTTAATGGGCCTAAAGGACCCAACCGAAATGCACATTGTTAATTTAAGGGATTCCAAACAGTTTAGGTTTGAAAAATCAGAACTCTTTCATCTGGATTGATCCGAAGGTGAACAAGACCTCATTTTAAAGATAATTTGACACACTTTGAGAGAAAAATATAAAAAAATTCGTAGAAAATCATTTAGGATTTTAAAGTGATTTTTCAATTTGCAACAATTGAGTTGCTAGCAGGGGACAAAGCAAAGCAGGGGATATTTCTAATTTTCTTTATGTTTACGGGTTCAAACTCGAGTCATTGATATTCGAACATCTGTGACTGAAAGGAAAGAGTGGCATGAGCATTGTGAAGTCATTTGCATAGTCTTGGTGTAATTTGGGATGATGAAACAGTCCATTGATCATACCACTCAAGGTTTTGACTCAAAAACAAGGCACTAACATTTAGGGAATAAGTGTAAGACCATTTTCATTGCAAAATCAGAAGATTTGAGCTCGTTTAATCAAGATTCCAGATATGGAAAACTTAATTTTCCCTAAGATTTTTGCTAACTTTAAGAAAAATGCTAAGTTTTTGCTAATCCTCATTGGTTGAGGTTAGCATGCAAACATGCATTTTGACAGCCATCAAACATGCATTTTGACAAGGGAGAGACAACAAACATACAAGGAGATGGCACATAACGTGAATGGGGATGCTAACTTTACCAATGGTCTAGACAAAAAAAATGTTATGCATTTTGACAAGAAACTATTATGGATGCTGAAAATGATAATGATTCATGCAAGCTAGTGTATAAATGTGCTTAAAATGTGTTAGGCTAATGATTCATACATGGATTAAGGATAATAAGATGCTTGGATATGGCATAAAATGCATAAGCAAGAGCTATTAAAATAATAAGGATGAAATGAGGCATTTAGCACATCAAAGGGGCATTAAGGCATCCAAATCCTAAACTATCACAACCAAAGGCCACAATAATGTATGAAAATCCTAAGAGGGTGATGGAAACATGGAGAGCTCACTAAAATGATGAAGATGTTGAAAAACAAAAAATGCAAGTGATAAAGTAAGAAGTTATACCAACAAAACTTCAATTTTTGGCCAAATAGTTAGAGCAGTAGAAATGGCTTGAATTTCCCTCTTTCCCTTATTGTTAATAGGCAAGAAAAAGAAAGAAATAATGAGGTTTTCGTTCTGGTATGGATAAGGGTGATTTTCATAATGTGTAATGGTTGAGAGAAAGTGTTTTAAGGCTGCTTTTAGGTGCTGAGTGAAGAACCGCAGGATTTTTGTTTTCTTAATGTGTGAATGTGTTTTGGAAGCTGAAAATGAGCTGGAATCTAAAGTCCCTTAGCTAAGATAAAAGTAGTGTATTTATACCAGCATTTTAGAGCCAAATTGGAGGTGTTTTTTTGTCATTTCTCAATAAGGACAAAGTGATGTTAGCATGGTGGCTATAGAGTGGCTATATAGAGTAACTTAATGCCAATGTGATGGACATAGGGTGGCTGGTTTAAATGCTAAAATGGTTTTCTAGCAAATAGGGTAGCTGATAGTGATCTTGGTCAATAAACTAGGGAGGAGTAGGGTGATCATGTGATATTAACCTTTTTGATCTAATTTAGACTTTAAAAATGTCTTGATTAATTCAAATGTCCAAATTCATAATCTGATATGAGTTTTGATCTTTTTTGATGCAAATAAGCGAGCTAAAATCGAGTTTTCGATCAATGGTGGATGAATAAAAAATGCCTGGACCATGGAAAATGGCCTGTATGTATCGATACACTACAGAATATATTGATACATTTAGTCTAAAAACCTTGAGTGTATCGATACAATAAACATTGTATGGATACTATAAACCATTGTATCGATAGATATTAATATGTATCGATACATTTCTTTACAGAATGCATGTTTTGGTCTTGGCATGGCCTAGTATTGATACATGAGCTCCTGTATTGATACATAAGATTATGTATCGATACATTTACATGTTGTATCGATATAAATGGGGACATTTCAAATTTATTGATCGTTGGAGCATTGTATCGATACATGGGAACCATGTATCGATACATTCAAGCAAAATTATGAATTTTCCCATATTTTTTATCCTCAGACACCTTGAACTATGTCATTTGATGCCACATCTTTGGATTTACCTTTGATATGATCCATAGGCCTTCTTAACCTTCTCAACGATCATCGGCCCTCTTATGCCCGTGCCTCAAATTGCTAAAAATTAGCCCTGACAAAGTAAGGTGTTTACAGTTGTCGCTCTTTGACTATTGCTGAGAATCAGGAATAGGGTAAAGACGAATAAACATTATTTTGTTCGGGGTGGAATGACGCTCCCTAGAACACTAGGGTGTTAGGTTTTCTAAGGTTTGCCCCTTTAGGCAGGTGCAGAGTATCATGGATTTTTTATGTGGGTGCCATCAACTTGTATGGACTTTAACTTAAACTTGGGTGCCACCAGCTCGTGTGGGCTTTAACTTGGGTGCTACCAGCTTGTGCTGGCTTTGACAAAGATTAGGTGCAACCAGCTTATGCAAGCTTTGACTTAGAGTAGGTGCCACCAGCTTATGCGAGCTTTGACTCGGGTGCTGCCAGCTTTTGTGGGCTTTAAAATGGTGCCATTGACTTGAGGGCTTTGAAAAGGATGCCACTGACTTATGGGCTTTAAAGGGGTGCCACTGATTTATGGGCTTTAAAGGGATGCCATTGACTTATGGGCTTTTGGAAAGGTGCCACTTACTTGTGGGCTTCAAAGAAGGTGCCACTGACTTAGGGCTTTTAGAAAGGCACCATTGACTTGTGGGCTTTGAAGAGGATGCCACTAACTTGTGGGCTTTGAAGAGGGTGCCACTGACTTATGGGCTTTAAAGAGGGTGCCATTGACTTATGGGCTTTGAAAAGGGTCCCACTGACTTATGGGCTTTCAAAAGGGTGCCATTAACTTGTGGGTTTTAAAGATGTGCCACTGACTTGTGGCCTTTGAAAAGATTGCCACAGACTTGTGGCCTTTTGAAAAGGGTGCCATTGACTTATGGCCTTTTGAAAAGGATGCCATTGACTTGTGGGCTTTAAAAGGGTGCCACTAACTTATGGGCTTTAAAGAGGGTGCCACTGACTTATGGGCTTATGGTACCCAATCGTGAAAAGAAAGGAGATTATTATATGAATCCATGTTTATCCTAATTGAAAGGATAACTTTAATTCTAAAAATGGTAGAAAGAGAAGTTTTTCTTTTAAAACCAAAGCATTAATATCATTTATCCTAATGAGGAGAATGTGTTTATGGTGCCCAATCCTGAAAATAAAAGAGATTATTGTATGAATCCATGATTACCCTAATTGACTTATAAACTTTGATCCTAAAAAATGGTGGAAAGTAAAGTTTTTCTTAAGAAACCAAAGCATCAATTCATTTATCCCAAAAAGGAGAATGAATTGGGGGTGCCTAATCAATAAAAGAAAGGAGATTTTATATGAATCCATGTTTATCCTAATTGACATACGAACTTCAATACTAAAAATGGTAGAAATAGAAGTTTTTCTTATCAAACCAAAGCATCAATATCATTTATCCCATTGAGGATAATGTGTTTATGGTGCCCAATCAAGAAAAGAAGGAGATTGATGTGTGGATCTGTGTTTATCCCAATTAAAAAAAGAACTTTAATTCTAAAAATGGTAGAAAAAGAAGTTTTTCTTATAAAACCAAAGTATGAATGTCATTTATTTCAAAGAAAAGAATGTGTTTATGGATCCCGATCATGAAAAGAAAAGAGATTATTATGTGAATCCATGTTTATCCTAATTGACTGCAAACTTTGTTTCTAAAAAATGGTGGGAAGTGAAGTTTTTCTTCTAAAACTAATGCATCAATTCATTTATCCCAATGAGTAGAATGAGCTTATGGCACCCAATCATGAAGAGAGAGGAGATTAATACATGAATCCATGTTTATTCCAATTGAAATATGAACTTGAATTCTAAAAATCGTAGAAAGAGAAGTTTTTCTTATGAAACCAAAGCATCCATATCATTTATCCCAATAAGGAGAATGCATTTATAGTACCCAATCATGAAAAGAAAAGAGATTAATATGCGAATTCGTGCTTGTCCCAATTGAAAGAAAAACTTTAATTCTAAAAATGGTAGAAAGAGAATTTTTTTCTTACGAAACTAATATATCAAATAATTTATTCTAATTAGGAGAATGTCTTTATGGTGCCCAATCATGAAAAGAAAAGAGATTATTACTTAAGGACATGTTTATCCTATTTGACTGATCAACTTTGTTCCTAAAAAATGGTAGGAAGTGAAGTTTTTCTTATGAAACCAAAGCATCAATTCATTTATCCCAATCAGTGGAACAAGCTTATGGTACTCAATCATGTAAAGAGAAGAGATTATTATGTGTATCCAAGTTTATCCCAATTGAAAGATGAAGTTCAATTCTTAAAATGACAGAAAGGGAAGTTTTTCTTATGGAACCAAAGCATCAATATCATTTATCCCAAAGAGGAGAATGTGTTCGTGGTGCCCAACCATGAAATGTTTGTCCTAATTGACTGATGAACTATAATTCTAAAAAATGTTGAATGAGCTTATGGTACCAATCATGAAAAGAAAAGAGATTATTATGTGAATCCATGTTTATCCCAATTGAAAAACGAACTTCAATTCTAAAAATGGTAGAAAGAGAAGTTTTTCTGATGAAACCAAAGCATCAATATCATTTATGCTAATGAGGAGAATGCGTTTATGGTGCCTAATCATCAAAAGAAACGAGATTAATATGTGAATCCATGCTTATCCCAATTGGAAGACGAACTTCAATTCTAAAAATGGTAGAAAGGGATCTTTTTCATAAGAAACCAAAGCATCAATATAATTTATCCCAGTAAGGAGAATGTGTTCATAGTACCCAATCATGAAAAGAAAGAAGATTATAATGCGACTCCATGTTTATCCCAATCGAAAAAGGAACTTCAATTCTAAAAATGGTAGAAAAAGAAGTTGTTCTTATGAAACCAAAGCATTAATATCATTTATCCCAATGAGGAGAATGTGTTTATGCTGCCCAATCATGAAAAGAAAGGAGACTATTATGTGAATCCATGTTTATCCCAATTAAAGGAAGAAATTTAATTTTAAAAATGGCAGAAAGAGAAGTTTTTTTATGAAAGCAAAGCATCAATATCATTTATCCCAAAGAGGAGAATATATTTATGGTGCCGAATCATGAAAAGAAAGGAGATTATTATATGAATCCATGTTTATCCTAATCGACAGATGAAGTTTAATTCTAAAAATGGTAGAAAGTGAAGTTTTTCTTATGAATCCAAAGCATCAATATCATTTATCTCTATTAGGAGGATGTGTTTATAGTGCCCAATCATGAAAAGAGAGAAGATTATTATGTGAATGCATGTTTATCCCAATTGAAAGAAGAACTTTAATTCTAAAATGGTGGAAAAGAAGTTTTTTGTACAAAACCAAGCATCAATATCATTTATCCCAATGAGAAGAATGTGTTTATGGTGCCCAATCATAAAAAGAAAGGAGATTATTACCTAAATTCTTGTTTATCCTAATTGATAGACAAATTTTGATTCTAAAAAATGGTTGGATGTGAAGTTTTTCTTATTAAACCAAAGCATCAATTCATTCATCCCAATTAGTAGAATGAGCTTATGAGTAACCAATCATACAAAGAAAGGAGATTATTATATAAATCCATGTTTATCCCAATTGAAAGAAGAAATTTAATTCTAAAAATAGTAGAAGGAGAAGTTTTTCTTATCAAACCAAAGCATCAATATCATTTATCCCAATTAGGAGAATGTGTCTATGGTGCCTAATCATGAAATGAAAGGAAATTATTATGTGAATCCATGCTTATCTCAATTGAAAGATGAACTTAATTCTAAAAATGGTAGAAAAAGAAGTTTTTCTTATGAAACCAAAGCATCAATATCTTTTATCCTAATGAAGAGAATGTGTTTATGGTGCCCAATCATGAAATGAAAAGAGATTATTATGTGAATTTGTTTTCATCCAAATCGGTAGATGAACTTTAATTCTAAAAATGGCAAAAAGAGAAGTTTTTCACATGAAACCAAACCATCAATATCATTTATCCCAATTAGGAGAATGTGTTTATGGCGCCTAATCATGAAAAGAAAGGAGATTATTACCTAAATTCTTGTTTATCCTAATTGATAGACAAACTTTGATTCTAAAAAATGGTTGGATGTGAAGTTTTTCTTGTTAAACCAAAGCATCAATTCATTTATCCCAATTAGTAGAATGAGCTTATGAGTAACCAATCATACAAAGAAAGGAGATTATTATGTAAATCCATGTTTATCCCAATTGAAAGAAGAAATTTAATTCTAAAAATAGTAGAAGGAGAAGTTTTTCTTATCAAACCAAAGCATCAATATCATTTATCCCAATTAGGAGAATGTGTCTATGGTGCCTAATCATGAAATGAAAGGAAATTATTATGTGAATCCATGCTTATCTCAATTGAAAGATGAACTTAATTCTAAAAATGGTAGAAAAAGAAGTTTTTCTTATGAAACCAAAGCATCAATATCTTTTATCCCAATGAAGAGAATGTGTTTATGGTGCCCAATCATGAAATGAAAGGAGATTATTATGTGAATTTGTTTTTATCCAAATCGGTAGATGAACTTTAATTCTAAAAATGCCAAAAAGAGAAGTTTTTATATGAAACCAAACCATCAATATCATTTATCCCAATTAGAAGAATGTGTTTACAGTGCCCAATCATGAAAAGAAAGGAGATTATTATGTGAATCCATGTTTATCCCAATTGAAAGAAGAAATTTAATTCTAAAAATAGTAGAAGGAGAAGTTTTTCTTATCAAACCAAAGCATTAATATCATCTATCCCAATTAGCAGAATGTGTCTATGGTGCATAATCATGAAATGAAAGGAGATTGTTATGTGAATCCATGTTTATCCCAATTGAAAGATGAACTTCAATTCTAAAAATGGTAGAAAAAAGAAGTTTTTCTTATGAACCAAAGCATCAATATATCTTATCCCAATGAAGAGAATGAATTTATGATGCCTAATCATAAAATGAAAGGAGATTATTATATGAATCTGTATTTGTCCAAATTAGCAGGCGAACTTTAATTCTAAAAATGGCAGAAAGAGAAGTTTTTCATATGAAACCAAAGCATCAATATCATTTATCCCAATTAAGAGAATGTGTTTGCGGTGCCCACTCATGAAAAGAAAGGAGATTATTATGTGAATCTATGTTTATCCTAATTGAAAGAAGAACTGTAATTCTAAAAATGGTAGAAAAAGAAGTTTTTTTTTACGAAACCAAAGCATCAATATCTTTTATCCTATGTTTATGGTGCCCAATCATGAAAGGAAAGGAGATTATTATGTAAATTCCTGTTTATCCTAATTGACAGACAAACTTTGATTCTAAGAAATGGTGGGAAGTGAAGTTTTTCTTTTTAAACCAAAGCATTAATTCATTTTTCTCAATGATTAGAACGAACTTACACTACCCAATCATCAAAAGAATGGAGATTATTATGTGAATCCATGTTTATCCCAATTAAAAGAAGAAATTTAATTCTAAAAATAGTAGAAGGATAAGTTTTTCTTATAAAACCAAAGCATCAATAACATTTATCCTAATGAGAAGAATATGTTTATGGCTCCCAATCATGAAATGAAAAGAGATTATTATGTGAATCCATGTTTATCCTAATTGAAAGGGTAACATTAATTCTAAAAATGGTAGAAAGAAAAGTTTTTCTTATAAAACCAAAGTATAAATGTCATTAATTCGAATGAGGGGAATGTATTTGCAGTGCCCAATCATGAAAAGAAAAGAGATTATTGCAAGAATCCATGATTATCCTAATTGACTTGCGAACTTTAATTCTAAAAAATGGTGGGAAGTGAAGTTTTTCTTAAGGAACCAAAACATCAATTCATTTATCCCAAAAAGGAGAATGAACTGGGGGTGCCCAATCAATAAAAAAAAGGAAATTATTATATGAATCCATGTTTATCCTAATTGACAAACGAATTTTAATTCTAAAAATGGTAGAAAAAGAAGTTTTTCTTATGCAACCAAAGCATCAATATCATTTATCCCAAAGAAGAGAATGTGTTTATGGCGCCCAATCATGAAAAGAAAGGAGATTATTACGTAAATTCCTGTTTATCCTAATTGACACACAAACTTTGATTCTAAGAAATAGTGGGAAGTGAAGTTTTTCTTATTAAACCAAAGCATCAATTCATTTATCCTAAAGAGTTGAATGAGCTTATGGTACCCAATTATGAAAAGTAAGGAGATTGTTATGTGAATCACTGTTTATCCTAATTGAAAAAAGACATTTAAGTCTAAAAATAGTAGAAGGATAAGTTTTTCTTATAAAACCAAAGCATTAATATCATTTATCCCAATGAGTAGAATGTGTTTATAGTGCCCAATCATGAAAAAAAGGACATTATTATGTGAATCCATATTTATCCCAATTGAAAGATGCACTTTAATTCTAGAAATGGTAGAAAGAAAAGTTTCTCTTATAAAACCAAGGCATCAATATCATTTATCCCAATAACGAGAATGTGTTTATGGTGCCAAATCATGAAACAAAGGAGATTAATATGTGAATCGATATTTATCCCAATTGAAAGAAGAACTTTAATTCTAAAAATGGTAGAAAGAGAAGTTTTTCTTATGAAACCAAAGCATCAACATCATTTATCCCAATAAGGAGAATGTGTTTATGGCTCCCAATCATGAAATGAAAGGAGATTATTATGTGAATCCGTGTCTGTTCAAATTGACAGACGAACATTAATTCTAAAAATGGTAGAAAGAAAAGTTTTTCTTATGAAACCGAAGCATCAATATCATTTATCCCAATGAGGAGAATGTGTTTATGGTGCTTAATCTTAAAAAGAAAGGAGATTGTTATGTGAATCAATGTTTATCCCAACTGACAGACAAACTTTGATTCTTAAAAATAGTAGGAAGTGAAGTTTTTCTTACGAAACCAAAGCATCAATTCATTTCTCCTAATGAGGAGAATAAATTGGGGGCGCCTAATCAATAAAAGAGAGGAAATTATTATGTAAATTCATTTTTATCCTAATTGAAAGGCAAACTTCAATTCTAAAAATAGTAGAAGGAAAAGTTTTTTTTACGAAACCAAAGCATCATTATCATTTATCCTAATGAGAAGAGTCTGTTTATGGTACCCAATCATGAAAAAAAAAAGAGATTAATATGTGAATCCATCTTTGTCCCAATTGAAAGAAGAACCTTAATTTTAAAAATGGTAGAATGACAAGTTTTTCTTATGAAACCAAAGTATCAATATCATTTATTCCAATAAGAAGAATGTGTTTATGGTGCCCAATCATGAAAAGAAAGGAGATTATTAAGTGAATCAATGTTTCTCCCAAATGACAGACGAGCTTTGATTCTAAAAAATGGTGGGAAGTGAAGTTTTTCTTATAGAACCAAAGCATTAATTCATTTATCCCAGGGTGGAGATTGAATTAGGGGTGCCCAATCCATAAAATAAAAGAGATTACTCTGTGAATCCATGTTTATGCTAATTGAAAGACAAACTTCAATTCTAGAAATGGTAGAAAAAAAAGTTTTTATTATGAAACCAAAGCATCAATATCATTTATCCCGATGAGGAAAATGTGTTTATGGTGCTCAATAATAAAAAGAAAAGAGATTATTACATAAATTCTTATTTATCCTAATTGAAAGACAAACTTTGCTTCTAAAAAATGGTGGGAAGTGAAGTTTTTCTTAAGAAACCAAAGCATCAATTCATTTATCCCAATGAGTAGAACAAGCTTAGGTACCAAATCAAAAAATGTAAGGGATTATTATGTGAAACCAAGTTTACCAAAACTAAAAGATAAACTTTAATTCTAAAAATGGTAGAAATAGAAGTTTTTCTTATGAAACCAAAGCATCAATATCATCTATCTGAATTAGGAGAATATGTTCATGGTGCCCAATTATGAAAAGCAAATAGATTATTACATGAATCTGTGTTTATCCTAATTGACTGACAAACTTTGATTCTAAAAAATGGTAAGAAGTGAAGTCTCTCTTATGAAAGCAAAGCATCAATTCATTTATTCTAATGAGATGAATGAATTGAGGGTGCCAATCAATAAAAAAAGGAGATTATTATGTGAATTCATTTTTATCCTAATTGAAAGGCGAACTTCATTTCTAGAAATAGTAGAAATAGAAGTTTTTCTTATGAAACCAAGGCATCCATATCATATATCCTAATGAGGAGAATGTGTTTATGGTGCCCAATTATGAAAGAAATGAGATTAATATGTGAATTCGTGTTTATCCTAATTGAAAGAAGAACTTTAATTCTAAAAATGGTAAAAAGAGAAGTTTTTTTTATGAAACCAAACTATCAATATCATTTATTCTAATGAGGAGAATGAGTTTCTAGTGCCCAATCATGAAAAGAAAAGAGATTATTACGTGAATTCATGTTTATCTCAATTAACTGACGAACTTTGATTCTAAAAAATGGTGGGAAGTAAAGTTTTTCTTATGAAACCAAAGCATCAATTCGTTTATCCTAATGAGTAGAATGAGCTTATGGTACCCACTCATGAAAAGAAAGTAGATTATTACGTGAATCTCTATTTATCCTAATTAAAAGATGAACTTCAATTCTAAAAATGATAGAAAGAGAAGTTTTTCATATGAAACTAAAGCATCAATATCATTTATCTCAATGAGTAGAATGCGTTTATGGTGCCAAATCATGAAAAGAAAGGAGATTATTATGTGAATCCATGTTTGTGCAAATTGATAGATGAACTTTGATTCTAAAAAGTATTAGGAAATGAAGTTTTTTATGAAACCAAAATATTAATTCAATTATCCCAATGAGTGAAACTAGCTTATGGCAGCCAATAATGAAAAAAAATAAGATTATTATGTGAACCCGTGTTTGTCCTAGTTGAAAGATGAACTTTGTTTCAAAAAAATGGTTGAAAGAAAAGCCTTTCTTATGAAACTATGCATCAATGTCCTTTATCCCAAAGAGGATAATGAGTTTATGGTTCCTTATCATGTAAACAAAGGAGGTTATTATGTGAATCCTCGTTTATCCCAGTTGATCGAGAAACTTTGATTCTAACAAAGGTGGGAAGTGAAGTTTTTCTTATGAAACCAAAGCATTAATTTATTTAACTCAAAGAGGAGAATGAATTAGGGGTGCCAATCAATAAAAGAAAAGAGATTATTGTGTGAATCCAAGTTTATCCAATCAAAAAGATGAACTTCAATTCTAAAAATGGTAGAAGGGGAAGTTTTTCTTATGAAACCAAAGCATGAATATCATTTTATCCCAATGAGAAGAATGTGTTTATGGTGCCCAATCGTGAAAAGAAAGGAGATTATTATGTGAATCCATGTTTATCCTAATTGAAAGAAGAACTTTAATTCTAAAAATGGTAGAAAGAGAAGTTTTTCTTATGAAACCAAAGCATCAATATCATTTATCCTAATGAGGAGAATGTGTTTATGGTGCCCAATCATGAAAAGAAAGGAGATTATTGCATCAATTCCTGTTTATCCTAATTGACATACATACTTTAATTCTAAGAAAGAATGGGAAGTGAAGTTTTTCTTATTAAACAAAAGCATCAATTCATTTATCCCAATGAGTTGAACAAGCTTATGGTACCTAATCATGAAAAGAAAAGGGCTTATTATGTGAATCCATGTTTATCCCAATTAAAAGAAGAAATTTAATTCTAAAAATAGCAGAAAGAAAAATTTTCATATAAAACTAAAGCATCAACATCGTTTACCCCAATGAGGAGAATATGTTTATGGTGCCCAATCATGAAAAGAAAGGAGATTATTATGTCAATTCCTGTTTATCCTAATTGACAGACAAACTTTGATTCTAAGAAATGGTGGGAAGTGAAGTTTTTTTTATTAAACCAAAGCATCAATTCATTTGTCCCAATGAGTAGAATGAGCTTATGGTACCCTATCATGAAAAGAAAAGAGATTATTATGTGAATCCATGTTTATCCAAATTGGAAGATGAACCTCAATTCTAAAAATAAGAGAAAGAAAAGTTTTTCTTATGAAACCTAAGCATCAATATCATTTACCCTAATGAGAGAATGTGATTATGGTGGCAAATCATGAATAGAATTGAGATTATTATGTGAATCTATGTTTATCACAATTCAAAGAGGAAATTTAATTCTAAAAATAGTAGAAAGATAAGTATTTCTTATAAAACCAAAGCATCAATATCATTTATCTCAGAGAGGAGAATGTTTTTATGGTGCCCAATCATGAAAAGAAAGAAGGTTATTATGTGAATTAACGTTTATGCCAATTGAAAGACTAACTTCAATTCTAGAAATGGTAGAAAGAGAAGTTTTTCTTATGAGACCAAGGCATCAATATCATTTATCCTAAAGAGAAGAATGTGTTTATGGTGCCCAATCATGAAAGAAAGGAGATAAATATGTGAATCCGTGTTTATCCCAATTGAAAGAAGAACTTTAATTCTAAAATGGTAGAAAGGGAAACTTTTCTTATGAAACCAAAGTATCAATATCATTCATTCCAATGAGGAGAATGTGTTTATGGTGCCCAATCATGAAAAGAAAAGAGATTATTATATGAATCCATGTTTATCCTAATTGGCTGATGAACTATGATTCTAAAAAATGGTGGGAAGTGAAGTTTTCCTTATGAAACCAAATCATAAATTCATTTATCCCAATGAGAAGAATGAGCTTATGGTACCCAATCATGAAAAGAAAGGGGATTAATATGTGAATCCATGTTTATCCTAATTGAAAGGTGAACTTTAATTATAAAAATGGCAGAAAGAGAAGTTTTTCTTATAAAATGAAAGTATCAATATCATTATCCCAATGAGGAGAATGTGTTTATGGTGCCCAATCATGAATTAAAAAGAGATTATTAAGTGAATCTATGTTTGTCCAAATTAGCAGATGAACATTAATTCTAAAAATGGTAGAAAAAAAGTTTTTCTTATGAAACCAAAGCATCAATATCATTTATCCTAATGAGGAGAATGTGTTTATGGTGCCCATTCATGAAAAAAAAGGAGATTGTTATGTGAATCCATGTTTATCCTAATTGAATGACGAACTTTAATTCTAAAAATGGTAGAAAAATAAGCTTTTCTTATGAATCCAAAGCATCAGTATCATTTATCCCAATGAGGAGAATGTGTTTATGGTGCCCAATCATGAAATAAACAGAGATTATTACGTGAATCTGTGTTTGTCAAAATCAACAGAGAAAAATTAATTCTAAAAATGGTAGAAAAAAAGTGTTTTTATGAAACCAAAGCATCAATATCATTTATCGCAATAAGGAGAATGTGTTTATGGTGCCCAATCACAAAAGAAAGGAGATTAATATGTGAATCTGTGTTTATTCCAATTGAAAGAAGAAATTTAATTCTAAAATGGTAAAGAATGAAGTTTTTCTTATGAAACCAAAGTATCAATATCAATTATTCCAATGAGGAGAATGTGTTAATGTGGCCCAATCATGAAAAGAAAATAGATTATTATGTGAATTCATGTTTATCCCAATTGATTGACGAACTTTGATTCTAAAAAATGGTGGGAAGTGAAGTTTCTCTTATGAAGAAGCCAAAGCATCAATTTATTTATCCCAATGAGTATAAAGAGCTTATGTTACCCACTCATGAAAGAAAAAGAGATTATTATGTGAATCCCTATTTATCCCAATTGAAAGATGAACTTCAATTCTAAAAGTGATAGAAAGAGAAGTTTTTCTAATGAAACCAAATATCAATATCATTTATCCCAATGAGGAAAATACATTTATGGTGCCCAATCATGAAAAAAAACGAGATTATTATGCGAATCTGTGTTTCTCCAAATCGATAGACAAACATTAATTCTAAAGTTGGTAGAAAGAGAAGTTTTTCTTATGAAACCAAAGCATCAATATCATATATCTGAAAAAAGATAATGAGTTTATGGTTCCTTATCATGAAAACAAAAGAGATTATTACGTGAATCCTTATTTATCCTATTTGATTAGCAAACTTCGATTCTAAAAAATGAGGGGAAGTGAAGTTTTTCTTTTGGAACCAAAGCACTAAGTCATTTATCCCAAAGAGGAAAATGAATTAGGGGTGTCAAATCAATAAAAGAAAAGAGATTATTATGTGTATTCATTTTTATCCCAATTGAAAGGCAAACTTCAATTCTTAAAATGGGAGAAAGAGAAGTTTTTCCTATGAAACCAAATCATCAATATCGTTAATCCTAATAAGGAGAATGTGTTTATGGTGCCCAATCATGAAAGGAAAGGAGATTATTATGTGAATCCAAGTTTATCCCAGTCAAAAGATGAATTTCAATTCTAAAAATGGTAGAAAGAGAAGTTTTTCACATGAATCCAAAGCATCGATATCATTTATCTCAATGAGGAGAATGTGTTTATAGTGCCTAATCATGAAAAGAAAGGAGATTATTATGTGAATCTGTGTTTATCCCAATTGAAAGAAAAACTTTAATTCTAAAAATAGTAGAATGAGAAGTTTTTCTTATAAAACCAAAGCATCAATATCATTTATCCTAATAAGGAGAATATGTTTATGGTGCCCAATAATGAAAAAAAAGAGATTATTACGTGAATTCCTACTTATCCTAATGGACAGATGAAATTATGGTACCAACTCATGAAAAGAAAGAAGATTGTTATGTTAATCCTTGTTTATCTCAATTGAAAGATAAACTTCAATTCTAAAAATGATAGAAGGAGAAGTTTTTCTTATGAAACCAAAGCATCAATATCATTTATCCCAATGAGGAGAATACGTTTATGGTGCCCAATCATGAAAAGAAAGGAGATTATTATGTGAATCTGTGTTTGTCCAAATCGACAGACAAACAGTAATTCTAAAATTGGTAGAAAGAGAAGTTTTTCTTATGAAACCAAAGCATCAAAATCATTTATCCCAACGAGGAGAATGTGTTTATGGTGCACAATCATGAAAAGAAAGGAGATTATTATGTGAATCCATGTTTATCCCAATTGATAGGTGAACTTTGATTCTAAAAAAATTGGGAAGTGAAGTTTTTTTATGAAACCAAAGTTTCAATTCAATTATCCCAATGAGTGGAACTAGCTAATGGTACCTAATAATGAAAAAAAAAAAAGATCGTTAAGTGAACCCGTGTTTGTCCTAGCTGAAAGATGAACTTTGTTTCTATGAAGAGAGGTTTTCCTATGAAGCCAAGGCATCAATATCATTTATCCTAATGAGGAAAATGTGTTTATGTGCCCAATCATGAAAGGAAAAGAGATTATTATGTGAATCTAAGTTTATCCCAATCGAAAGATGAGCTTCAGTTTTAAAAATGGTAAAAAAAAGAAGTTTTTCTTCTAAATCTGAAGCATCAATATCATTTATCTTAATGAGGAGAATGTGTTTATAGTGCCCAATCATAAAAAGAAAGTGGATTATTATATCAATCCATGTTTATACCAATTGAAAGAAGAACTTCAATTCTAAAAATGGTAGGAAAAGAAGTTTTTCTTATGAATCCAAAGCATCAATATCATTTATCTCAATGAGGAGAATGTGTTTATAGCACCCAATCATGAAAAAAAAGGAGATTATTATGTGAATCCATGTTTATCCCAATTGAAAAAAGAACTTTAATTGTAAAAATGGTAGAAAGAGAAGTTTTTAGTATGAAACCAAAGCATCAACATCATTTATCCCAATGAAGAGAATGTGTTTATGCTGCCAAATCATGAAAAGAAAGGAGATTATTATGTAAATCCATGTTTATCCCAACTGAAAGAGGAAATTTAATTCTAAAAATAGTAGAAGGAGAAGTTTTTCTTATAAATCCAAAGCATCAATACATTTATCCCAATGAGGAGAATACGTTTATGGTGCCCAATCATAAAAAGAAAGGAAATTATTATATGAATCCGTGTTTATCCAAATCAACAGACAAACATTAATTCTAAAATTGGCAGAAAGAGAAGTTTTTCTTATGAAACCAAAGCATCAATATCATTTATCCCAATAAGGAGAATGTGTTTATGGTGCCCAATCATGAAAAGAAAGGAGATTATTATGTGAATCCATGTGTATCCCAATTGATAGATGAACTTTGATTCTAAAAAATATTGAGAAGCGATGTTTTTTTATGAAACCAAAGTATTAATTCAATCATCCTAATGACTAGAACTAGCTCATGGTACCCAATAATGAAAAAAAAGAAGATCGTTAAGTGGACCCGTGTTTGTCCTAGTTGAAAGATGAACTTTGTTTCTGAAAAATGGTTAGAATAAAACCCTTTCTTATGAAACCAAAGCATCAAAGTCATTTATCCCAAAGAGTATAATGAGCTTGTGGTTCCTTATCATGAAAACAAAGGAGATTATTACATGAATCCTCGTTTATCCCAATTGATCAAGAAACTTTGATTCTAAAAAATGATAGAAAGTGAAGTTTTTCTTATAGAACCAAAGCATCAATTCATTTATCCCAAAGAGGAGAATGAATTAAGAGTGCCCAATCAATAAAGGAAAGGAGATTATTATGTGAATTCATTTTTATCCAATTTGAAAGGAGAACTTCAATTCTAAAAATGGTAGAAAGAGAAGTTTTTCCTATGAAACCAAACACCAATACATTTACCCCAATGATGAGAATGTGTTTATGGTGCCCAATCATGAAAAAAAAAGAGATTATTATGTGAAACCAAGTTTATCCTAATCGAAAGATGAACTTCAATTCTAAAAATGGTAGAAAAAAAAGTTTTTCTTATGAAACCAAAGCATCAATACCATTTATCCTAATAAGCAAAATCTATTTATGGTGCCCAATCATGAAAAGAAAGGAGATTATTATGTGAATCCATGTTTATCTCAATCGAAAGATGAACTTTAACTCTAAAAATAGTTGAAAGAGAAGTTTTTATTATGAATCCAAAGCATCAATATCATTTATCTCAATGAAAAGAATATGTTTATCATGCCCAATCATGAAAAAAAAAGATTATTATGTGAATCCACGTTTATCCCAATTGAAAGAAGAACTTTAATTCTAAAAATGGTAGAAAAAAAAGTTTTTTTGATGAAACCAAAGCATCAATATCATTTATCCCAATGAGGAGAATGTGTTTATATTGCCAAATCATGAAAAGAAAAGAGATTATTATTGTCGCAACGTATCCTGGGGTGGATCCTCACGGATTTATGGGTGTGTACGACTTAAAATATTTTTTTAACTTGGAAAATGTCTTCCTGACTGAGACTATTCTTTTGAGTTATGATGAGAATGAGAAAGTACAGATTCTCAACTTCTGACACAGTGAGAAGGGGACCATAAGATGAATCACTCATCTTATTGGTCTCGTATGACCATCACAAAATGGCCAACGCTTAGAGTTGCCACTTATCATTTCGGGCTAGGCATGATCGGATGCCGATTGAAACCTATGTTCTGAGTTACGAAACTCAAAACATCAATCCTGTGGTCTATGTAATGCAGAGATTTACCATTTGGGTTCGGGAGTTGGTTCCGCACGATGAGGTACGAACCTCTTCGCAATGCCTAAAATTGATACCTTACTAGCTATGTCTTATCTCAGTTTTGATTTTTTCGATCTTAACTTATCACTATTTTGATATAACCCTCTTCGAATGCATGAATCTTATAGAAATGATCTAGGTTTTGATGAAAAAGATTTAAT
>JBBYHL010000007.1:1660736-1671655 GCA_038381835.1 Adansonia madagascariensis | reverse complement strand
GTGCACGTTTAGGATTCTTTTAGCCTTTTAAGGTCATTTTAAGGTCCATTAGGGTTACCGGGTACTTTCATGTTGAAAGAATACCTAGGGGCATTTTGGTTATTTTTCTCACCATGATGCTTTTACTCCAAAGGTGCACGTTTAGGATTCTTTTAGCCTTTTAAGGTCATTTTACTGTTCATTAAGGTTACCGGGTACTTTCATGTCGAAGGAATACCCTAGGGGCATTTTGGTCATTTTTCTCACCAAGATGTTTTTATGCCAAAGGTGCATGTTTAGGATTCTTTTAGCCTTTTAAGGTCATTTTAAGGTCCATTAGGGTTACCAGGATACGTTCATGTCGAAGATATACCTTAAGGGTATTTTGGTCATTTTGCTCACAATGATGCTTTTACGTCAAAGGTGAATTTTTTGGGATTGCATGAAAACAATGGCTAGGAATAAGTATTCCTACTTCATTACCTCTACTGATGATTACATAAAGTATGGGTATGTGTACTTAATGAAGTATAAGTCTAAAGCTTTTCAAAAGTTCAAAGAGTTTAAGGCTAAAGTAGAGAATACTTAAGAATTCTTGGGTCATCTGACAGAAAATGGTATTCTGTCACAATAGACTCCACCAAAAACTCGATAACATAATGAAGTGTCTGAAAGGAAAAATCGAACCTTGTTGGACACGGTTCATCCCATAATGTCTGAGGCAGACTTGTTAATATCTTTTTAGGGATATGCCTTAAAAACAATCATATATCTTCTAAATAGGGTCCCATCCAAGATAAAAAGCCATATGAGATATGGTATAGTAAAAGATTAATGTCGTCTTATCTCAAAATTTGGGGTTGTTCAGCTTATGTGAAGTGAACAATGACTGATAAGCTTCTAGCCAAATCAATCAAATGTAAATTTATGTGGTATCCGAAAGAATCACATAGATACTATTTTTATAATTCCAATGAGCAAAAGGTATTTGTCTCAAAACATAGACATTTTTTAAAAAAAGAGTTTCAACTTGAAGGGTCCAACAAGAGTAAAATTGATCTTGAGGAAGTTCAAGAATCATAAATAAACATTCTTATAAAGCTTGAGCCAATAATTGAAGCATCAAATGCTTAACTTGAAGCTCAAAAGACACAACCACTCTGTCGATCTAATAGAATCAAGCAAGCTTTAGAGAGATATACATGTCTAATGGACAAGGAAAACTTGCCTTGTGATACTAAACCTATAAATTTCAAGGAAGTAATGTTCGAACATTGATTCTGATAAATGGTTTGAAGCCATAAGATTCAAAATGAATGCCATGGAATTCAACCAAGTATGGACTTTGCTTGATCTACCTAAAGAGATAAAACCCATAAGGTATAAGTGGGTCTTTAAGAGAAAGACTGACATAGATGGCAACGTATAAACATGTAATGCCAGATTGGTGGCAAAGGGTTATAATTAAGTAAAAGGCATTGATTATACGGAAATCTTTTCACCAATTGCCATGGTAAAATCTAGTCAGATCATGCTTACTATAGCTACATTCATAATTATAAGATACGGCATTTGATGTTAAAACTGCATTTTTCAATAAAAATTTGCAAGAAGAAAGTGTACCCGACACAATTAGATGGTTTAACATCCAATTCAAATCCAAAATAAGTATGTAGACTGAGAAAGTCCATGTATGGGCAAGCTTCACAGAGTTAGAATATCGAATTTAATAAAGTAATTAAAGAATTTGGCTTCACAAAGAATCCTGATGATCTGCCCATCTATAAAAAGATGAATAAGCAAGCTATTATTTTCTTCGTGCTTTATGCTGATGACATATTGCTCATGGGAAATAATATACCAATGTTACAGGCCACTAAGGTCTAGCTGTCCAAACAATTCTCCACGAAGGATTTGATAAAAGCAGCATACATTATGGGAATTAAGATCTATAAGGATAGATCAAAAAGACCAGTTGGCTTATCCCAATCCACTTATGTAGGTGCTAAACATGTTTAACATAGAAAACTCTAAGAGAAGAAACTTACATATGGTAGACAACGTGCATTACTCGAAATAGATATGCCCTAAAACATCATATGAAAGGGCATTGATGAATGAGATCTCATATGCCTCAACTGTTGAATCCATTATGTATGCTATGCTACATACAAAACCAGATGTATCGTACGCTCTAAGTATCATGAGCAAATACCAATCCTAGTGAAAATCACTAGATCAATGTGAAGAATATCTCTAAATATTTATAAAGGACTAAGGATACTTTTTTGGTTTATAGAGGGGTTGAACTCTGTGTAAGGGGTTATACTAATGCTAGCTTCTAATCTGGTTAGGATGAAAATAAATCATAAAGCATTTTTGTATTTACCCTCAATCGTGCTACAGTCAGTTAAAAATGTTCCAAACAAGTTACAATTGTAAACTCAACAATTAAAGCCAACACATCTGTATGTCTGAGGCCGTAAAAGATGTAATTTGGATGAAGAAGTTTATCGCTAAACTTGGTGTACTTCCAAGCATTATTAATCCAGTACTATTTTACTGTGATAACAATGGAGCTATATTGCAAGCTAAAGAACAAAGGTCTCGTCACAAATCCAAACATCTGTCATAGTGATATCACGTTATTAGCAATATTATAGAAAAATGTGACGTTAATATGGAACGAGTACCCACTGAGGAGAACTTAGCTTATCTTTTCACTAAAGTTTTATCCTAGCAGAAACATGATCATCATATGGAAGGTATGGAACTTCAACATATGAGACATTAGCTTTAATGCTGGTGGGAGATTGTTAGTGTAAACCCAACAAGCCAATCATTATGGCTTGTAAATTGGCTTGTAAGCCAATAGCATTTAGTTATTTTATGTAATTAAACACTATATTTTAATATTTTTATAGAGGCATTTCTTTGTCCATAAGATTTCATTGAGTAATTGTTATAAATATCTTATGTAGATAAAGCCATGAAATACATTGGCCTTATAAAGAAATTATAAAGAGTTACGATTATGAGATCCCTATGTATCAAATCCATATTTCTAAAAACATTCCTGATCATTGTATTGTCAAGATAGGGCATTGACAATGCAAAGAACTAGCATATATAAGCCTCCATGCATTTGATGCATGCAACTAATCTCATAAGTTGAAGTATAAAGATATTTAGGAACATCGTATAGGTGTTTATTATGGTAACAAGTTCATTAAACATAATCGCTATGAGAGATTCATTTGGTATTTCACCCAAATGTCTATGGAAATACTCTCATGTGTTAAAGGTATAAGTGATCCTTAGAGTTATGACACTAGATTATCTCGTATGAGGAGTGTCATGCTTTGATCCCATCAGGAATGGGTCCACAATAAATAAAAGCTTATGATAGGTTGGTTTTGAGTATGGCATGAATCATATGGTAGGTGAATGTGTGGTCCAGAGAGGATTCATCACCAGAAATGATATAAGGAGACATGTCTCATATATACCTAGCTTGTGTTAACTTAAAGTCCTTAGTCAAAGCAATATTGATTATAGAGTTAACACATAAGTGCTGCATACTAACATGGAATGAGCTAAGAGTAAACCCTGAAATATGCTCTTGCTAATTTCAAGATATCTGATGAAAGGATATTTATTACACTAAGATACTGAACACTGAAGGGCTTGCCAAACCTATATTAAAACTCTTTACATGTTAGGTGGCCATAATGTATTGCTAAATGCCGATCTAGGTCTATAAATATAAAATATTCTTATTTGTGTTATTTTATATTTATTTCCAATATGATGGGAGCCTAATGGGTCACACACATAAGGGTGATTAGTAGAAATTAAATTGAGACTAGGCTTAAACGTTTGATACAAGTAATTGTTACTTAGGCCTAATTTGAATAAATTCATATGGGCTAGAGGCAAAATTGCTCAAAAATTAAAATTTTAAACCCTAGGCAATGTAAATCCATGTTTTCCATCCCTCATAGCTGGTTGGAGGCTTTGAAAATCGATCAAGAAGACTTTTAAAACCTAGTTTGCGATTTCTCTCAAAAACCCTAAGGGGTTCATGCAATCTTGGTTACTTAAAAGAGAAAAATTGTTATCTTTTGTTTCTTTGATTATTGAATCAAGAACTTCTTTGGCCAAGGGAAAATTAATTAAAATCTAAGCCACTAGCATGACTATGACAACAAAGTCTCATGTCATCTTTGTGGATAACTGTTAGAGGCTAGACACTTGAACAACTTTATTTTACAACAACCAAGCTCGATTTTTTTTTTTTATAATTAGGTCCTGAAATTGCTGAAAAACTTCTTAAGATTGAGGTATGTTTGAATCTTAAAAATCCAAAAAATTAATCAAGATCATGCAAGACGATTATGTTTAGGGAGTCTCAGATTAGTCTCTTTGATTTGGTATCCCAACCATGTTTATGTGATATTTATAAAAATTTGTAATCTAATTACTTGCTACCTTAAGATTTCCTATACATTGTAGATACTTAATTTCATCTAAGCCTCTTTTACTAATAGTCCTAAATATCCAAGAATGAGAACCTAGCAGGCATCTTGGTAGAGGTCGACTTCCTCCAAGCGGGCTAGGCATTTTCTAGACCTATTTGGTCATCTCTAAATGGCCACACATACATGTGACAGAAAAAGTGCAATTTCGAGGGTCAACAAGAATAAATCTCAAATTAAAAGAATGAATATTCAAGAGAAAAATTATGTAGATGATATCGAGGTTAAATTTTTAATTTTTAAGAATTTTTCATAAGTTTTTCATGAAATCTTAAGAGTTGACCGTCGTATATTTTTACTAATACATCTGTGGTATTTATGCCAATACTCACTCTAAAAATAAAAAAATTCAAAAAATTATGTGTCAGCAAGAAAAAATTTATGTTGGTATTTTATAGCACGAGGTGTCAAGTTGTCAAATTTATTGATTAATTTTGAATTTTTCATGGTATCGTTAGTGTCATACTCATGAAAATTTTTTCAATAAATTTACTTTAGATTCCATATTTTCATCTTTATTATTTTTTTAAATTAAAATTTTGAGTAATTTGTTGAATTCAATTCATTTCTTGAATGTACTTTTCAAAATTTTCATCTCCAAATACAAAAATTTCTTATCTATAAAATTTTTTAAAATTTTAAATTTTAAATATTTTCACATATTTCAATAAAATTGCTTGGATATAGTCTTTTTGAAAATTTAATTCATTTTTATTAAATATAATTTTCTTACGTAAGAATTTGTTTGTAAATTGTTACGAGTTTGGAATTTTAATTACCTTTTTCTTGCACATAAAATTTCTCAAATTTTCTTTTAAAATTTTTATGTGAAAACTTTATTAATTTTATTTTTTGGGCCTAAATTAATTTTTCAACAAAGCTCATTGATTAATTCATTTAGGCCCATAATTTTTTAGGCCTCATACTTGATTAAATTCTTAATTGAATTTATCTAGTAAAATTTTATTATTTGGATTCATATTTTTAATATTCGTTATAATTTAATCCTTCTAATTCATTTTTATGATATTTTTAATCAAGATTTTTATCAAGTTTATCATCATCATGATGAAGGCTAAGCCTTAGGTAATGACTAATACAATATGACTTATGCAAAAGGACAAAGTTAATTAATTTGCTCTTATCATGCCAACTCATTTACAACTTGATTTATCAAATTATTAAGAAATGATGATGATGATAATAAAGTATTTTTATGGCTAAATTCAGCAAAAAGAGGTTTTTCACTCCATTATTCGAATCCTTGCCTATCATTCAAGTAATGGCTAATGGTTTTCCAAGTAAAGAAATAGCAAAAACATTTTCGAAAAATCAAGTTTTTTACCATTTTCTACACTTTTAAGGTAGAAACACTTAGAAAATTTTTAATTTTTATTTATTTCATTCATGTTTCTTCCTTTTAGTAAGCCAAAATCATACTTGAGCTCATGGATTTTGATCCATGTTGAAGGCAATTATGATGGCTATGAACAATTTTCTTTGATTTAATTGTTATGTTCGATTTTTCTAACAATTAACTTAATTTCTTCATGTTATATGTTTTATTGATATGATATTGATTTTGTAATGTATATATGTTCACGTTGTTACTATTTTCCTTGGCATTTTCATGTCAATATGTTGATAAAACATGTTTATGTGTATTTTTCAAGATTTCTTTCATGATGACATTGATTTAAGCTTGGTAGAACTAAGATATATGATTATTGTGCTAAAATTTTTTTATGAATATTTTTTTTATGGAGGCCGAAACTCATGGTGACCTTGGATTTAATTTTAGTTGTTATTTTTATGATGATTTGTATTATTTTGTGACTTTTAGAAATCATAGAGACATAAAATATTTTTCTCAAAACATTTAAGGCTTTGAATTGGTTTTTCCAAGCCTAAGTCGAACCTAACAAAGTGATTTGATGATGCTTTTTTTTTTTTGGCTATGTATTAATTATAAAAAAAAATATAGAGGCTAAATTGTAAAAAAATAAAAAAAAATTATTTTAAAGGCCTTCTTTGCTTGGTTGAAAGCTTTAGATATAATTAAAGGTGTGTTTCATGTATTTTTAATATGTTGAAATACATATTCAGACTTTAGGGGTTATTCTGTAATTTTAAAAAGTGTAAGGGCTAATTTGCAAAATCTAAAAAATTTGTTTCAAGGCCAAAGGTGCTTGGATGAATGCTTCTTGTGACTTTTGGAATGATTTCCATGATTTTTGTGATGTGTTTAATGGTTAATTGTGACGTTTATTTCATGTGAGGACCATTTTGAAAAGTTAGAAAAGTTTAAGGATCATTTAGTAAAGCCTAGTATTTTAGGGTCAAGATGGTCTTTTCTCGCATAAATTACCCATCTACAGTATTTTAGTCATTTTTGGAACATTTCTTGCATTTTTAGTCATTTTAGGCTTAAAGTGTATTTTTGAGAAATTTAGGGACTTAGTCATAATTTTTTACATTTTAGGTCACCTTTAATATTCGAGTTACCCATTTAGGTAAAATTGTCATTACTTTTAATTTTTAGATCCTTTAGGGTTATTGAGATGCTTTCATGATGAAGGTAGTCCCTAGGGGCATTTAAATAATTAACCTCAAAATTGAGTCTTATGCGGTCACTGGGATTCTTTCGCGGTGAAAGTGTGCATTAGGGATAGGTTCATCTTTTATGATCATTTTTTAGTCTTTTAGGGTTATCATGATACTTACGTGTTAAAGGTATACCCAAAAGGCATTTTAGTAATTTTGTATCAAAATCGAGTCCTTTAGAGTTATTAGGATACTTTCATGTCAAAGATAATTTAAAGGACATTTTGATCTTATCGATCATGTTTAGATCCTTAGAGTCTAGTTTCTTGCGTATAGTCAAAACCAAGTCTTAGGATAAATGCTATTATTTTTAATCAAACTGGAAATTTTCAAAAATTAAGGCAATATCTCCGAGTTAAAGTAATACATGAAATTTCTCCCAGTATATGAAAGGGTTTCACGAATTATTTTAATAATGAGATATCCTTTTAAAAATGAGAAAATTGGGATTTTTTTAATTTCATAAAAATAAAACCTTTTGTATTCTTTTGGTATTCAAGGGGGTGCGAAAGATATTTTAATTTTTAAAACCTTTCGTATTCCTCCAATCCTCCATGGGGTGCGAAAGAGATAATGATAAAACTTTCCATATTCTTTTAGTCCTCCAGTGGGTATAAAAGATATTTTAATTTTTTAAAATATTAAATTCTCGATTTTCTCATATATAATAATAAATTTATTTGATAAAATTTTATTTTATTTTATATATATGGGAATTATAATTAAATATCGGATAATGGAACTAAATAAGAATCAAAATTCAAATTAACACATAATTAATAAGATATCGATTATTGGGTACCATGAGAGGGATTGATCCTTATTTGTGATTGTAACTGACTTTCGAACCCTTTCACCCGATCTTTGGTATTATCACGAACCTCAGAGTTTATTTTTAGGGGTTTGGCAACAATTGAAATACAAACTTTAATAGGTGACCAATCTCACCTAGCCAAAATAGATTGGTAATGACTCAAAATAAACAGTCATTTCGTAACGACTATGCAAAGTTAAGTCAACTGAGCGATTTATCTTAATGATTCAGTACCCAAAAGTAACAAAATAATAATAATATGGCCCCAAAAATAAAAGAATAATGATATATAGATATATATATATAGGAACAAGAGGTATACTTGTCTTTTAAATCAGGCTAGTTAGGACTCGCATCCCAACCACATTGTGACATAGGTTTAACTCAAATCAAATTACTATTTATGTAATAAATGAATATTTTTATTTAAATTTAATAATAAATATTAATATAAAAATAATTTTTTATTTTTAAATGGTGAAATAGAACCTAACTTGATCTAAATCTGTGTAAGGAGAAAATTTTTTTTGGTCTAAAGAACCTAACCATGTAAACCTCTACTTGGAAATAGACTTGTTCATGGGCAGAACTGTGGCCCAAAAAATTTTAAATTCAAGTCTAAGCTTGAAGTTGAACCGACACTGTAGCTAATCACTTTTTAAAACATAATAAAATATTAAAAATTATTTTTATATATTTTTATAATTAGAATTAAATAAAAATATTATTTAATTAAATAAACAATAATCCAGGTTGAGTTAATCTGGATTACAAAATATCATATCCAGACTTGAGTTGAGAAAACTACTCAACCTTTGAATAGAGCTCCTTAAAAGCAAGTAGTTGAGTGCTCTTTATTTGATCCTTAATGGCATTTCAAGAGTGTTGTAAGCTACTTGCAAGTGATTGGAATTGTTAGTAGTCTCACGTTCATAAAAGCCTAAAAGCATAGATATTGCTTGTTAAATGATCAATTACAAATCATATGACTTTTTTAACTTTTGAAGCTTGTTAGGCCATAGGAAATGTTCTTTATAGGGGTGCAACTTAGGATGGGTTTTTAGATTGGATTGGATTGGAGCCTAATCCGAACAACTTGATTCATATAAGAGTAAACTTGTCTCAGTTCGAATCTAATTTAACTCGACTTCAATTGCACTAGGTTTATAGATCAACTAACTTGAAGTCAGTACAGGGCTCGATTTACAAATCACTGATGAGCCTCAATGCCTTTGGGCATGAGATTGAGAGCAACCTACCTATAATAGTGTATATATATATATATATATTTATATATCCTAGGATCAATTTGATCAAGTTTGAGATAATGATATCTTAAATTTAGGTTAGTTTGGTTTAATTCAAATTATTATTTAAATTTAATTATAAAATATATAAATATAACATAAAAATAATATTTTAATATATTTTAAATTTTAAAATAGGTTTTTTGCATTCGATAAGTCAAGTCTAGTTTTATGCAAGTAATTTTTTTACTATTCGGACTTGCCCAACTTTGCCCTTGGATAGCTTTAAGTATGTAAGGAATTTAAAATTTAGGCCAAACCAATATCATTTTCTTCACATTAAGCAAAAAGAAAAGTTTAATTCTCCTTTGTTATATTTTAATTTATTTTTATCAGTGATGTTAAAATCAGACTGGATCAATCAGTTAGATCAAGAATAGGTGACTAACTTATCCAGTACATTATATTAAATCGTCCATTAATTAAACTAACAAAAAATTGGTTTAATCAATAAAAAGCCAAAAAAATATTAGTTTAATATATGATTTTTATTTTTTTAAAATTGATGAGATTTAAACTTTTAACCTTTTAGTTTTACACTAAAGATAATGTTATCGAGTTAAATACATATTTATTATTATATTTAATATTTTTAACATTGAAGTCATATTTTAATTATTTAAAATTAAATTTAAATTAATCAATAAATGCAATTGATTGAATTAAAAACAAAATTTTAATCGATTTGATCTTCGATTCAACTTTTTTAATTTTTTAAACTTGATTTTAATTTTTTAAATTTTAAATTTTTAAAATTTTTAAAATTTTTTAAATTTAACTTTTCGATTCAATTTTTTAAACTTGATTTTTATTTAATATAACTTTAAGCTCACTTGTATCCTCTGATCGGATCCTTTTATGAGAGAGTTAGGATTTTTTTTCCCTCACATCTTGAACCTGTACAAAGTTAACGTCCAAATTCAACAAAAATTATGGGTAAAAGATGGACAAAACGTGTCTTAATCAATGTTTTGAAACATTATTTTAGGTTTTGGATTCAGACGAAGAATAACAAACCTTCTTAATCCTAAATTTCCCTTTCACCAAATTCCAATATGAAATCATACCCTAATTTTATAATTATTAGCTCATGATTTCATTAAAAACCAACCCAAAAAAAAAAACTTTTGCATTTATCATTTTTCAAAACTAAAAAACCTCAAATAAATTTGATGTTTATCAAAAGATAGGCTTGTTTGAGGTTCGAAAAGTTCATGTGGCTTTAGATATTTGATCCGTATTAGATTGAGTTGGATATAAAATTTGAGATTCAGATTAATTCGATTTGGTTCGGATCACTGTTCATCTAATTAAAAAATAATTTTTACTTAAATTTAATAATATATATATATATATAAATATTAATATAAAAATAAATATTTTAATTTTTATAAAGAGTATAATGAGCTTCTAGACTAGATATTTAAAAAAATTTCATACTATGGCCCGACCCTGCACATGAATAACACTATAATAGAGTCATGGTTAATAAATTTTCGTTTTACTTACTCAAATCCTATTAAGTCTAAACCGGGTTGCAAAGCTAATTTTATTATTTAAAAATATTAAAATATTATTTTTATATTAATATTTATATATTTTTTTAAATAAGTCAAATAAAAATGTTTTTATTTAATTAATTATATTCAAGTAAAATCAAATTACAAAAATTTTATC
>JBBYHL010000007.1:1648295-1660636 GCA_038381835.1 Adansonia madagascariensis | reverse complement strand
GAATCGATTCAAAATACATCAAGCAATTCGAGTTTTATTATCTCTTATAAAATCTAAAGGAAATATACAGAATTAACAAACTATAATATAATATATAATATAATATAATATAATATAATAAATTAATTAATTAATTATATTAGGGAAATGTAATATACAGTGTTCCAATTCCAGTCACCTAAAAATTCTAAGAAAAAATTCCGATTGGGAGGTAGAAAGAAGCACGGTGCCTTTGTCGTCAGACTGATATCAACTCTCTGTTTCTCTCTCTAAGAGATAACACTTTGTCTCTCTATCTATTTCCTTCATCTTTTGCTTGTCGCATTTCTTCTTTACAATCTGAGTTTTGGGACATTTTTTTAAATCCAATTTGCTTTTTTTGGGTGGGTTTTTTTTTTTGTTTAATTTGTTGCATGTTTTGTTTGATTTGTAATCTATAGAAAATTTCAATCTTTTTTTTTTTTTCAGTCAAAATTTGGGTTGTTTTTAATCGATCTGTGGATTCTCCTGGACTTCCAATTTCCTGATTCATCTCTTTTTAGACTGTGAATAAGATAATTAAAAATAAAATAGAATAAATAAAGAATGGGATTTGAGTTAGCTGATGGGTTCTTTGAAAAATCACTGAAGTTTGAATCTTGACTTGAAAAAACTGCAATTCGATTGCTGCTTAAATTTGGGGTTTTTTCTTGCTTTTTTTCTCTCTGGTGTTTTTGAGTGGTTTCTTTTTTGATGGAGCTATTGGGGATAATAGTAGACTTTGGGGTTAGCAAAGGTTGATTCATTTGGGAGAATAGTTATGGATGAGGTTGGTCCTAGTAATCAAGAAGATCCTCTGAGGACCTCAGAATTAGGCTCAGATGAAGGGTCTTCGGCGCAGTGGAGGCCGAGGCAGCTGGCTTTTGAGCCTTACTCAACTAGAAATGAAGCTAATAGAAGGCTGCGTGTTGTTGTTAGGAGGCCTGTAAGTTCTCTTTTCTAATTGTCTGTTCATTTTTAGTTCAAAAGCTTTTTCTAAGAACTTTTGGTTTGAGTTTGAATTGTTGTGCGATATTCTGATGGTTTTAGTTGTGGTTTGATTAGTGATAGACCTAGCAATATTAGACACAACTACACAAATATGATATGAAAAAATAATTAAAATATAATGCGACACGAATGTCGCAAAATCAATATAAAACAAATTATTAACTTATCAAAATTTATATAAAAATATACTATAAAATACCTTAGACACGAT
This sequence comes from Adansonia madagascariensis, assembly GCA_038381835.1. Lineage (NCBI taxonomy): Eukaryota > Viridiplantae > Streptophyta > Magnoliopsida > Malvales > Malvaceae > Adansonia > Adansonia madagascariensis. The sequence goes on along the minus strand of JBBYHL010000007.1, from coordinate 1,659,396 downwards.
TATAACGTGGTAAAATATATAAACATGATACAAATACACGAATTGCCAAGTCTAAGTGATTTTGGAAAAGCATATATAAACCAAGTAAAACATAAGAGCAATGTAGAGGCCAGAAGAGACAGTCCCTTACTGTCTCCTTGAGCAAGGTAAATCTTAAACGTTTCACTAGATCCTAATATATCTTTAGAAAGCTGTGATAGGATATGTTGTACTTATTTCAGCTAGTATAATGTGCCATGCCCCATGATTAATCGGATTAAGGGGTCAAATTGGATCCAAGTAGAAGAATGCTGCATACCGATAATGATATTAGCGAATTGAGATTACCGAATTGATTTAAGAACCCAAGTTCTATCTATCCTAACTAGCTACCAAACCATACAACTCATACCAATCTATAATGTTCACAGAAAAGCTAAACTAGGGAGCAAAGAGTCCATGAACAATATGAGTCTCGATGGGGCATGGACGATTAATTGTTTGATAGTCACATTTGATCGTTAAATTCTGTCCTGACACTACCCTTGCCGATATAGATATCCTTCTAGTTATTGAATGATCTACTGTCAAATTCCTCCATTTTGCCTTGTGTATAAATGTACTCTATTCATGTCTTATTTTCACAACATTTATGTTTTAATGTCTGAACATGGTTGCTGTTTGAGAAACTATAAGATTAAGCAGTAAAGAATTAGCACTGAATTTTATACTGTAAAAACATGTTGGCATATTGCTGAATTTGAAATATGAAATAGATCTTGCTTGGGTTATCCATATGATTTTATATGTGCTCTCCATCCAACTAGAAGTAAAAGAAAAAAAATGATGGAAAAGGAGAACTCTTTCAGGGTGCATGGACTCGAATAAGGAAAATCTTTGTGCTGACATGGAGCTTTAACTATGCAGTTGGTGGCAAGACTGACAAAGGACATAATTGAAACGTACCAAATATGCAACCCACAATTTAAATATTCTGAAGAATTGAATCCAAAGCGGTTTTTGACTAGCCCATCTGTTGGTGTCCTCAATGATGGCTATGACAATGTGAACTCAGATCTTATTCTAACAGTGAACTTTGTCTTGATCAATTTAGAAACGCAGCGAAGGTTTGTTACTACTTTTTATGATTCTCCTGATGACGTTGAACTATAATTCTTGAAGCATTACTTGCGATTTTTTTTTTTTTTTGCGAATTGACCTCACACGTGCTTTATGGATTTGCTTAATGGTGGAATGAAGATGGTTGTTCTTTTTCTTTTCCTAAAACTATCATTAGTGTTGCTGATAGCTAGTCGATCCTAAACTAAAATGTACTATTTCTTGACTTCGATGTGTCAGATACACTGATCATTTTTAAATGCATCTTTATTTCTATTTATATGATTAGCTTCTCTAAGCCATGACGAACTCCTGCTTAGTTTCTGGCTTTGTCAACTTAGAATCATCACCTGTTGGAATTAGTAAGACATCAGGGTGAATATGGAGCTTTGCGTTTGCCAAGCTTGGCTGACCATTCTTTTTAATTAATTTACAAATTCAAACTGCCATTCCTCCCTTAAGCCCATCTCCTCAAGAGTTTCAGTTTTAAAATTTTAGTCTATCTATTGAGCTGTCCTGTTTCTACTTAAGTTTAGCAACAAACAACACTTCTTGTTTCTGTTTTCTTTGCTACCCCAGCAAAATGCCTGTGTTTAGTTTTCAACAATTTTAGGTATTGAGTTAGAGTTTTTAAGAGAGGATCTGGGTTGGGGTTGGGTAAGGATGAGGCTGCATTAGCTTGATAACTGACAGGTAAAAATGCCAGCTCAAGGCTGATCTTATCTCAGGCATGGCTTAGCCAGGCAAGTTGTTTTGTTGTAGGAAAAATCATAATCATTATTTAGTTACCGTATGAAATTTGTAAGAAACCATTTTCAACTTTTAGTTAGCATCTCTTGATTGTTTGATGTGCCGGGTATTATTATAGTTGTGTCAAAATGCCGGAAGAAAATTGTAACAGAACTGTTGACCTATTTTGGCCTATACATCTACATGTGAACTAGTTAATTTTTTTTTGGCTTCTTTGGGTGGTTGTCCTGCCAACAGGTCTGCTTTAGTCTTGACTAGCATGGTTTTATAACAAAAACTGTTTTCAAGTTGTTTTTCTATGTACCAAATTGTATTTTCTGAGTATGAATATATTTCGTGTTTTATACATATCTAGGGCAGGCATGTTTCAATACTATACCTGGTTATCAATTTTGTTGTTCTCCTTAGGGAAGCACCGAACTTGTTAGTTAATGCAATTCCAAAAATATTATTTGTTATGAGAAACAAAGGACAAACCGACCATTCAAAAAAAAAAAAAAAAAAAGAGGGAAAAAAAGGGAAAAAAAAAGAAAGAAAATGAGCAGATATTATTCATGAAGGCTTAGGCTTTTGGTAGCTTCATGGATATGTCAATGTAGCTTAAAAAATAATTCTTGTGGTCTATTATCATTTAAATTAAACTTATTGAAGGAAGCATTTACTCATGTTTCAATGATCTTCTGCAGATATATTGTCAAAGATGTTCTTGGTCACGGGACATTCGGGCAAGTTGCTAAATGCTGGGTTCCAGAAACAAGCAGTTTTGTTGCTGTGAAGATAATTAAAAACCAACCTGCTTACTATCAGCAGGCACTGGTTGAAGTTTCTATTTTGACAACGGTAATCAAGTTTTCTTACAACTGTTTATATCCTTCTTTTAGAAATACCAGCAGTGAAACATCGTTTTGTTTGCTTCGTTTTTTGCCTTCTGCAGTTAAACAAAAAGTATGATCCGGAAGACAAGCATCACATTGTTCGTATTTATGATTACTTTGTATATCAACGTCATTTGTGCATTTGTTTTGAACTTCTTGACACAAATCTGTAAGTAATTTGATAGTGTTACAACGAAACAAGATTCATAATTTGTGAATTTCTTTTACCCTTTACATAGATGCACTTCTTATAGGTTCCTTTGCAGCATGTTATTGACATTTTCCCCTGATCTAGGTATGAACTTATCAAGATAAATCATTTCAGGGGTTTGTCATTGAGCATTGTTCAGCTGTTCTCGAAACAGGTATTTGCAGTTTGCTTATAGTTGAATTTGGTTTCAGCTGAATAACGATTGGAATAGCTGTAGATGTCTTCTTCCGACTGTCTTTTGGCTTACATCCTAACCTTTTGATTTTATATAGATTCTGCGTGGACTGGCTTTATTAAAAGATGCTGGAATAATTCATTGTGATCTTAAGCCAGAAAATATTCTTCTGTGTGCGAGGTGAGTTGTCTTTTCTGGATAGTCTGGACTAGAAAGTTATAATATATTTTATTTTTTCATTGAAGTTTGATATTTCTGTCCTGAAAATAACAGTGTCAAGCCACCAGAAATTAAAATAATTGACTTTGGATCAGCTTGCATGGAAGATCGGACTGTTTACTCCTACATTCAGGTTTCCATCCTTAGCTACCACTTGTCATACTGTTCATCTTATCATGCTCAGGAGGGTCTTTTAGCTGTATTTTCGTTTTCTCTTCTGCAGAGCCGGTACTATAGATCTCCTGAAGTTCTTCTTGGATATCAGTATCCTTTTGGCACGAATTTATGGCCTTATTCTCTTCTATCTATTGATTTTTCTTATTGCCTTTTTCTTTCACTGGATCATGGTGTTTGTCCTTCCTTGTAGTATCTCTACTCATGTTAAATGTCTTTGTGGACGGAATTTAGGTGGAATAAACGTTAGCGGAACGTAGTTTGTCATAAGCAATCCTTGGGTTTAAAATGAACCTTTAGAGTTCAGTTATCATGTAAAAAAAATGAACCCAGCCTGTGAACCATCAGTGCTTAGGTTCATTATCAGTGCAAAAAATTGCAGCTGACCTTTATATGGGTGTGAATTTGTTGAAATAATTACTGGTTGATCTCACAAATGATTGCTTCATGTTATTGTGTTTTATTCTCCGTGTTGAATAATAATATTTTATTACTGCTGACCTTCTTTAGGTCCCTTTTTATTTGTCTTCTAACATGATTGATGTTATGTTTGTGCTGTTTGGTCTGTTATAACTTATTAGTATCGCTTAAGTTTGGAAGTGCACAAAATATCAATCATTAAAGTTTTCTTTTACCAGTTTAAGCAACTCTATCGTACTCTTCCTACTCCATTTTTCTTTTACCAGTTTAAGCAACTCTATCAAACTCTTCCTAATCTATCAAAACTGCCTGGATGATAACAATTAATATAATATAACATTTCAAACTCCATCTAAATTGGTATAATACCTTATTTGTTTGAGTACTGCAATACAACTAAGATATTTGTATTTCTGTATGAAGAGGATCTCTTTGAGATAACAACATAGAATATTGAATTTTCTGTCATATTGCTGTTCTCTTAATTATGCTGCAACCTATATAAATTTGTATGTATCACATGCCTTCTAATCTTTGGTAGTAATAATTAAAAAACGCTTATTCAAAATGACGTTCAGTGGTTGTGGATCATTATTATCTTTGATGATTAAATACCTTAATTCTGATTTCTGCGTCTATGGTCATTTGTTTGTGTGTGTGTTTGAGCCTTGATCCTTGTTCAGATATACGACGGCTATTGACATGTGGTCCTTTGGCTGCATAGTTGCTGAACTCTTTTTAGGGCTGCCTTTGTTCCCAGGTGCTTCAGAATTTGATCTCCTAAAGCGAATGATTAAAATACTTGGGTATGCCTCTTGCTTTTTGTGGTCATACGTCTATGTCCAACAATTTATCTGTATTTTCTGGACATCTTTTATTTATATATTTCTTTTGGTGACTGATTTAGGGATAGCTTTTCTTTGTTTGATTTGCTAGGGAGATAACATGTAGTTTTCGTGTCCCAATGGGAGAAGTTGTATAAGTAGTCACTTATCATCAATAAGCATGTGTGATTACCAAATTTGATACTCCCCTCAGTCTCTTATTTTTGTTTAATTTAGAAATTCTAGCATCTAAGGCAACATAATACTTTCACAATTTTATAGATTTTCAAAGGTAAAAATTGCCCTTATGTTAAACGAGAATGCAAAAGAAGACAGGAACAAAAATTTTATTTGATTTTTCAAACTGGCATATATTTTTTGATCATTGCAAATTGAGAGTTTAATCTCTCTCTCTCTCTCTCTCTCTCTCTCTTTGGTTTCTCTTGTTCCATCTAAATGTATCATAATGAAAAGTCAGATCCTCTTAAGATCATTCCCCTCCTAAATTGACATGATAGGCATGAATAATGTTGGTAGTTATGGCAGATATATACGTGCCTTATATGAGATGAGTTAATGTTGTAGTATAGGATATTTAACTTCCCGATTGATGTGAATAGTTTAATTTGATTTCTTGTTATATGAGAACCCTTGGAGGATGTTCCAAGATTCTGCATCTGTCGTTGAGCTCTTGGATTGTCTTCTTCGTGAGTCCCTTTTCATGGGCCCAAGATTGACCACCTGTTGAATGCCACATTAGATTCTTTGCTGCATATTGAAATTTCAGCTTATTTGAAGAGACTATAATGCCTTTGCCTTATGCATGTATGTGTCAGCATTGAAAAGAGTTAAACACGCATTCATGTCTTGTTGCATGGATATTCAAGTAATTTGAGCTGTTAATCTGACTGGCCTAGGATGCTAGTCGAAAATAAATAGTTTGTCACTAAAACAAGTAAATAGTACCTGCGGAATCTGCTGTGTACTAAAGTTACGGTAGAACTTTGGGCTAGAATTTAGTCATTTAGCTGAGTTAGTTCTTGGAAGTTTAGAATTTTGCATGATAATGTGTGTCCCATCTTTAGAATTTTAGAATCATTCCTACTTGATTTTCCATGCACTATGTTCAATCAGTTGCTGTTTCTTCTATTTTCTTGCATTGAATATGAGTATATGCTGCTTACCATTTTCATAATGTTTCGTACAAACTTCATTTCAAACTTATTTCTCCTTATCTTGAATAAACCTGGTTTCTTATTAGATGCTCTATAAACTAAAAAAGAAATTGCTTTTTAGCACTTATTGTCCATTCAGTTAGTTGTATTTTTGCACTTGTTGTGAACAGCCTTTTATATATGGTTGTCATGTTGTAGAGGGCAACCCCCTGATTATCTTCTAAAGGAGGCAAAAAACACAAGTAAGTTCTTTAAGTGCATCGGGAGTATCCACAATATAGAGAATGGTGAATTCTCCATTGGTAGCAGAGTTGCATACCAAGCATTAACAGAAGAAGAATATGAAGCTGTAAGTATTCATATTTGCAGTTTTGAATAAAACTTTGTGAAAAGTAGTAAAAAATAGAAATATCTATGCGAATGTTTCTTGTTAATTTTCACTTTGTTACATCTTTTGTCAGTTTTCTTCATCTGATAGTCATTGTTGCCTGTTTCTGATCAGAGGGAGTTAAAAAAACCGGTGATGGGGAAAGAGTATTTCAATCATAAGAACCTTGAAGAAATTGTTACAAATTATCCTTACAGGAAAAACTTGGCTAAAGAGGATGTCATTAAAGGTTAGCATCTAACTTCTACATTGAATGTACAGCTTACCATATTGGGAAAACGTTTGTGGTGTGTGACTACCATCTCTTAAGAACTTACCAAGGCTGTTGCATGATGACTCTATAACAGAGAGCCAAATACGTTTAGCTTTGATTGATTTCTTGAGGGGACTAGTCGAGTTTGATCCAGCGAAACGGTGGTCACCTTTCCAGGTGGTTGAAATTTCATTTGAACATATGTTTATCATGCTATTCCAACTAAATATGATGCAATAATCAGAGTTTCAACTTCATCTTGCAGGCTTCAAAACACCCTTTTGTTACTGGGGAACCTTTCACATGCCCGTACAAACCTACCCCGGAGACACCTCGCTTGGTAAGGACGTAAGCATGTAGCTCTGCGGTTGAAGACGTTTGAACCTTATCTCATAATCAATACTAATTATGTGGCTTTTGTTTCTATGCTTGGTGCCATTCATACAGAGGAATTGCCTAGTCCTCTCCTGATTTCCATAGTGATTACTGATTGATTGTTTCTTCCTAGTGGACTGGTCATTTTGTATTCTTCTGAACACTGGTATAATCTTATGTTACATTCTAGGAACTTTTATTTATAAAAAGTTGTAATAAAAGTTTAAGGTTGTTGAAAACAATTCGACATAAAGTCCCGTACTTGTTTGAAACATGAACATTTTTAACTATATTTTGATGAAATTTCAATTTCATTTTATTGTTTTCCTCTTTATGTTTTGTCTCTGCAAGCTAAAATTCTTTTGGCCGGTGTGAAAGATTTGGCTTTATTGGTCTTCTCATGGGTTAAGCTGTTTTTTATCATAGCGATCTGCTCTCGTTAGATCATAAGCTTTATGGAAATATACTAATCTGTTTTTTGGGTGAAAAAATAGAGGAAATCATACTTGGCTAAGGTCTGGCTTTTCGTTTATTTTGGTAGCCTGTTGCTCAAAACATTAAGGTGGATCATCACCCGGGTGGGGGGCATTGGTTTGCAGCTGGTCTTTCCCCTAACGTAAGCTTCCTAATGATCCAGCATTTTTATAACTAGAGTAGTAGGCTTACTGGATTATTTTAATAGTTGTATACTGATTGTGTATTTTTCATTGTGTAGATTCCAAACAGAAGCATAGTCGCCTTCCATAACAGCCCACACTTCCCAATGGTGCCATATGGTCATGCCAATAGCTATGGCAGTATAGGAAGTCATGGCAGCTATAATGACAATACCGGTCTTGGAAGCAGCTATGGGAGTTACGGAGATAGTAGCAATATGTTTGCATATTATTCACCCGTCGGTCCATCTGCAATGAACATGCATTCACAGAGTGGTGCATCGATGCTGGGAGGTAGTCCTGATACTAGACGGAGATTTATGCAGTACTCCCATGGGAAAGGACTCGGTGTGAGTCCATCAGCCGGAAACTTTGCACCACTTCCCCTTGGCACTAGTCCCTCACAATTTACTCCTCCAAGCTCCTACGGTCAAGTTTCGGGTGGCTCTCCTGGACACTATGGTCCTACTTCTCCTGCAAGAAACAGTTGTCAGGGATCACCTTTAAGTAAGGTGGCTGCTGCTGGCCAGTTTAATAGAAGAAAAAGTTGGGGATATTCTGGAAGTTCCCATTCTCAAGACAGTCCATCATGTTCAAACCGGCAAGGACAAGTAACTGATGGCACCAGTTCTAGCCAAGCCGAGGGGAACTCTCAAGCGGTTGGTGGTCTGCCCTCTCACATACAGGCAAATTCTAATGCAGCCAACCGGAAGCAACGGCTTGGTGGCATTGGAATGGCTACAGGTTATTCAATTGTTCGGAATATACCCAACTCCATCGGACTTGGTTCTAACGTAAAACTGCAGCATAGCTCCGGAGCAACTCAAGACATGTCAGAGACCAGCACATCATTGCTTGATCCTGGAGATTGGGATCCAAATTATAGGTGAGTAGGGAACTTGAAATTGCAATCTAAACTCGTGATTAATCAAATATTATGATATATTTTGTCTTAGCTGTGTTATATGTGTTTTTCATTTCTGTTAAGATATAAAAGTTTGTCTGTTTGACACACAGACAACCATAAAAATAATGGTCTTTACACCTATTTACCCTGTCAAGGGTTAGATGGGTGCAATCATGCGGGGCCTGCAGCTTTCATCAGCCTTGTCAGGCCTTTGCTGCACACAGCCTTGTCATGTAGTTTATTAGCCTTCTTTTTATCGTTTTTAGTTCACTGTCACATACCGATATTTCCTTATTTTTATCATGCTGATTTAATGCATTTATTCTGTATAGACCACTTGCTGTTATAAAATAATAAGGTATAGAGAGAATGGGAGCATCTTGATACGCAATATGATCCTCTATGTTTATAGTTTGTTGAAGTGTCATCTTTAGATGCTATTAAATTACTCTCTGAACACTTTCCTTTCATGAAGACAAATAGATATCTGTCATGCCTACATAAATGGTTCTTGCAATTAGTCACACAACTTATGGTAGCATGTCATGACTTTGGAAGCTTTTTTGTTTTATATGTAAACTAAATTGATCAAGGATTTGAATCTCATGGGATACCGGGTTATTGGCTTAATATTTTTCAGCTTGGTTATCCTAGAACGTATCCATGGGTGGTTTATCAGAATCATATGTCCTTTGTTGTCCCTCAAAAATCTTGCATGCTGCATTGTGAATTCATGCTACTCACGAAACCAGTTCTAGTTGCAACATTTGGCTTGTTGCTGCTTCCATAACTGAGTTGCCAAAGTGCATATACAAAAGATGAGTTCTTATAGCTTCGGAAAATTAAGTTGTTTTGATGCTTAACCGTACATCAACATATTCTTCATTTAGGTCATTTATAACCCCCAACCCCTAAAATAAATAAATAAATAATCTTTCACCTACAAATGCCTCATTTTCTGTAGGTGGATATGCCATTTGCAAGTATATGAAATTTTCTCTCTTTATTAGCATAAGTTTTTTAAGTAACACAAAATTCTTATCGTGTTTTATCATCATAGAATCTCTATGTCATTATGTACTGTGGCTTAGGTGTAATATATCTTGAAAACTTTTTTTCTTTTTCAATATCAAACTAATTATTGGAAATTTTAGGGACTTTTTGCCTTCCTCTAATAGGGATTCTAAGAGCTTTTTTTCCTTAAACCTTTTGCTATTATATTTATTCTATGATCTTTTAACTTCTTATATATTACTTGCGTCTGTTGTCACCCTAGTGATGAACTTCTTCTACAAGAGGATGGATCAGATGAGGGCAGCATATCAGCTGACTTTAACAGAGGAATGCATATTGGTTCGGCTGATTCATCTGTTGGAGTTGTAAGATTCAGCCGTGCCTCAACCACAAGTTCAAATTTATCAATTCAAAGGTGATTGCATATCCTTCTTAGTGAATGGCTTTACAAAGGTTTAGTCCTTTTGCTCATGCTTAAGAGGGGGGGGTTTAAAGAGGAAACGAATGTCCCTTTATCTTTCATTTGCCTTTCGACATCATGTCGGACTCTGCTTATATGCATGGTTTTTTATTTTTGCCTGTTGAAAATTATAGTTGGCATTCAACTTCCACATAATTGATGCAGCCCAAGATGAGTTGTGCATTATAGAGATGGAAGTGTCATTTAAATTCCACATAATGTCTAACGTAGAAGACCAGAGCTTTTGTCTTTTGTTGAAGTGTTTCTTCAATGTTCTTGACATATTCCTATATTTTCCGGGTACAGACAAAATGGACCTATAGGATTTTCACATCTAGAAGTGGGTAGCCCTCCTTCAACTAATGATTTGCATGCTGGATATCCTCGTTTTATGTCGAAGCATTCTCACTTCTTGCCACATATGACGCAAAATTCTCCTAGCCGTTTGGGGCAGCAAACTTTTTCGCGGTTCAATCATGGGAGATCCACAGGTGCTCGGGGTAACGAATGGAGTCACATGAAAGTCCAGCTCCCTCCTTCTAGCTTTAATTCTGGGGGCCCACATTCTCCTGGAAATAGTACATTCAGTGATGGCATGCCATGGGGTACGTCCTAACTTTACACCACCGATATTTTAGTTACCTCATACTGTGTTCAGTAATTTTATTGACCTCCATGTGTCAAACTATGTAATTATTGTTGGATAATTTAGGGAATAGAATGAACTAATTCTGTTTTGCTTGATCCTGACATTGTTAATATAGGGCGTAGGGCCAACCATCCCGTCTCAAATATTCCACCAGCCTCTCGTGGAAGAAAGGACTATGGAAGGATTGCCTAATGTTGGAATTCCGAATCGACGTGATTTTTTAATGGCGTGGGATTATGTATTGGGTATTTGGCTAGAAATTTGTACTCAATAGTTCACCTAATCAGTGAGCTCATTATTAGCAAATGCTCATCCAAACCATGCTCATTTTATTGTGCTTTGCATAAACATAATTTAATGGTGGTTGTTTTGTTTGTCCTCCAATCAATTTGCGTAAAATTGCTATTCTTTTGTTCATGATGCATTATCGGTCTATCTTGCTCTATTTTTCTCAAAATATTCATATTCCACACATATC
>JBBYHL010000007.1:1490939-1517619 GCA_038381835.1 Adansonia madagascariensis | reverse complement strand
TGTTGGTATCTCTCCAGTGCCTAATATGAAACATCCAATTTTTAAAATACAATCCGGACATCATTTTCATAAAAAATCCCTATGTTTCTCACATCTTCGAGGCACATAGGTGATCTTATTTTTCTTAATAAAAAACCCTGGATTCACATTTTCCAAAAGTTCATGCATTAAAAAGGATTATATCTAAATAAACACCAAATCGAATCGATTTAACCGAGACCAAAGTGAGATATAGTTAGCAGGTATCGATTTCGGGCGTTGTGGGGATGCTAGTCCTTCCCTGCACGTAACCAACTCCTGAGCCCAACCAACGAATCTTTGGACCTTATAGACCTTGAAATTAGTGTATTAAGTTTCGTAACTCGTAATATTGTTTTTAATAGGCATTCGATCTTGCCTAGCCTAAAATGATCGGTGGTGACTCCAAGTTTAATGCCACTTCGTAGTGGCCATCTGGGTCCAGTTGGAAAAGTGACTCATCCGATGGTCCCTTTTCCCTTCATATCATCACACCTAATCCAAATCCTAATCAAGGGATAGCTCAAAGGCTCAACCACAACCAATCATCATTTATTTATAAGTCGAGCACGCTATGCCTTTCGGATCGTCTGAAGTTTTAAGGGCCGAGCATGTGGCGACATAGAGCATTCTCTTCAGCTAAGATTGATGAATTAGTGAGAGTATTTGAACAACAAGAGCAAATATGGCTCCAAGTGGTTGATCACATATGCCAAAATTATCAAAACCACCACTGCCATCTCACCTAGCAGATTCAAGTAGCCAAGTTGAAGGCTGAGAACATGATGGACAAGGCCTGATCCTTGACACATGACATCATGCCTATTAGAATCCATGAACAAGAACTATTGTATTTTATGGAACATGTGATCAAGCAATGCAATTATCTCAGGCATTTTTGATTGTAATTGAGTATAATTGGGATATTTTGTTACTTTGATCAAAGATGCTATTGATAAAGTTGCTCTCTAAGTCTGATTGTCCCACTTGCATTTGTACAGTTGATCTACTTCTTTTACTACTTTATGCATTTATGTTAACTAATTACATACTCATCTTTATCTCATTAAACATGCTCACAGCACATAACAAAAGTCTAATCTGGTAATAATCTAAATTGAAAATGCTTTAAAACATGGAATCTATAGTTCATCATCAGTATAACACTCGTAATCATCGAAAAGCAATGGAAAATGATCACCAAGCTCACATTGAGAGACTTGAACTCATGTATAAGGAGTCTTAAGAGCAATCACTCTATAGGAATGAAGAACTCCAAGCTTAGATTATGGAATTGACTAAGCTATTATTCAAAGCTTTGAAAGAAAAGTGGAATATAAGCACAATCAACACGAGAATGAGTCGACTGATCCCAAGAGCAACTTGAATGGTGGTATTAAAGTCACCAATGCTTAGGAAAGGGCATTGAATGGATAGTATCCTCCAGCAGCAAATATCCATCAACTTAGCCATTCATTTACATCAAACCTGTAGCAGCATCCCATCTAGTCCAAAGATCTCAAGGTGCAAGCTTTTTACTGATAAGGCTAATAGTTACAGGTCTCGATGAGCAAATGGAACAAGAAAAATGAAAGAAGTCTTTAAAAAATGATGAAGGCTTAAACAAGTATTAGTAATTGAAAAGCACTTTTGAGCTGTCAAAGAAAATGACAAATTTTAAGATTGTAGATGCAAAATCTTTAGGACTAGTTTCTAGTCTTATCATCCTGTCTAAATTCAAATTGTCAAATTTTAAAAAGAATAATAGGACTACAAACCCATAGCACACATCCGCATGTGCTACTGTAAGATGGCCGGGTATGAAGAGAACAAAAAGCTATTGATTCACTACTTTCATAATAGTCTAACTGTGGCAACTATTCGATGGTATATAGGGCTTGATCCCATAAGAATATAGACATAGGTAGATATGGCTCGTGCCTTCTTTAATCAATACAAGCATGTGTCTGACTAGGCCCAAGATTATCTCTCCCTTATGAACATGGAAAAGAAAGCCTCTAAGAGCTTTTGGTAATAGGCTCAGAGGCGGAGAGAGGAAGCAGCTCAAGTTCATCCTTCTTTAACCAAGAAAAAGATGATAGTCATTATTATCAGCACTTTGCAAGCTTTCTACTATGAAAGGTTGATGGGAAATACCACAAAAAATGTTACTGATATGATCATATCAGGTAAAATGATCGATAACACTATCAAAAGTGGCAAGATATCCATAAAAAAAATCTTCTAGGTTGATCAAAAAGTAAACAACTAAGAGAAGAGAAAGAGGTGAATGCTATTAGCAAAAGTCATACTAGGTTTAATCAAAATCCATATCGGTGCAGTGTATGTACATCCCAAACATGTTGATCTAGGTTTTAACCCCTACACATCGATGTCACAATTAGTCCATTCTACTGGGATTGTTTCGATAATGAGCTTTGTAACGAATCTCGTTCAAAACATAGCTCAAAGCACACAATCCTTCAATGCAAACAATGCAAGAGCTTCAAATACTCAACAAGCACCCTGAGAAAGGGAACACTTTAAGCCACTTCCTTACTCTTACAAAAATTTACTTTTGTCTATTAGCAAGTAAGCTAGTAGCCCTAATATTCATGAACCCAGGATCACTTCCATACCTCAAATGGTACAATGAAAATGCCTATTGTGAGTATCGCACAAAGGCATAAGGCTACTGTATTGAGAATTGCACCTAATTTAAGAGAAAATTACAAAATCTATTAGAAAAGGTTATGATTAAGGTTGAACAAGGGCCTGGACCTAACATTGGAGCCAATCCGCTTCCTAATCATGCAAAGCCAAAAGTGAGTACCGTGATTAAAGGGAAAAAGATGTTAGGTCAAAAGAAGCATTAAAGTAGTTAAAACCTCAATGAGTAAGGCATGACGGGCTTTTGTGAAGGCAAAAATAGTGTTATGTTGAAAAGCATAATAAAAAAGCCATTGAACCATGTTGCTACCACTGCGGTCAAAGGTAAAGTCTATAACACTACACACTTTTCCTAAAGGTGGTCCAAGGTATGATGGACTGGTTCAAAATTAAGTTATATGAGGAGGTTGATGAGTACATCTATCCATTTATTAATGCCATAGATGAACAGAAACCTATCATCGATTAAGTTTTGAAGTTGTTTCTCTCTATGAACATGGAAAAAAGAGTTAACAAAAGCTTTAAGCAATATGCTTAGAGGTGGATGAAAGAGGCTGCCTTGATTTTTCCCTTATTAACAGAGAAAGAAATGATTATTAGATTTATTGTCACATTACAAGTGCCTTATTATGAGAAGACAGTGAATAGCATCTCAAAAAGTTTTGTGGATGTAGTCGTATTGGATGGAACAATTGATAAAGCCATAAAAGTGACTCAAGCAAGAGAGATACCTTCAAGGGCAAAGGAAATAAGAAGCGAAAGCCAGATAACAATCAAAATCCAGCATTAGAGCCAGTTTATCTCAAACTCATGCTGAGTTACTTGTGAGTAGAATGGCTATTGAAAAAGACTGCAAAGTTATAAAAAACTTAGATAAGGTTAAAACCTAATGAATTTGGTTTGGCAAATCTTGGTACAAGCCAGATTGGTCAATGAGGTTGAAAAGATGAAAAAGATAGTCAATAACTTTTACGATTTCCATGTAGTCTATGGCCATACTCTTTAAACGTGCAAAAAGTTTTGTGTTATGGTTTAAAGAATGATGAATAAAGCCAGCATTAAATTTTATGATAAAAAGTGAGCTCACATACCTTGTCAAGAAAAACACAGTGCAATTTATCAATGCCATCAAGGGGGAAGGGAATAATCGACAATCGACTGAGAGTCAAAGCTGCCTCTGTTCAGCCAATGCCAAAGATGATCATTCAACTTCTATCCCTTTTTGCTTATAAGGATGATAAGGTAGTTTCTTGGAAATACAAAAGCAAAATCTTAATCACTTGAGAATCAAGTCAGCGAATAGCAAATATTGACTTTTCAAAGGTAAGCCATTTAACTTGGAATGATAGATGTTACACCCTACAGCAGCAGTAGGTGAAACTAAATAAAAGAATGATAGTTCTATTCTTTAAGCACCAAAGTCTATAACCAAATATTTAGATTTGATAATTGTCAAGAAGCTAATGAGTAAGAAAGAAGCTACAAAATTCCTAAAGTTCATTATGCATAGTGAATACAACATTGTCGATCAGTTAAATAAGTAGCTTACTAAGATATATGTGCTCTTGCTATCATTAAATTTTAAAGCTCACCCAAATGCTCTCCTCCAGGTCTTGAAGAAGGCATATGTTTCTCCAGACATCTTGATAGGCCAGTTAGATCATCCAATAAATAGCATCACTATCAACAACTATATATCTTTCAATGATGATTAAATCCTACTTGAAGGAAGAGGAAACTAACAGGCTCTTCACTATCACCACATACTGCCAAGGTAGCACGTTGCCCAAAGTGCTCATTGATAATAGGTCAGCTCTAAATGTAATGCTCGTATCATGCTTGAACAAGCTCTCTATTGACCTAACTCATATGCAAAATAGTCACACGATTATGCAATTATTCAATGGAACTTGTAGAAACATCATGGAAAATATCATCATTCCATTCCAAATCGGCCAATGCACTTATGAAGTAGACTTCCATGTAATAGATATTGCTCTATTCTATAACTGTCTATTGGGAAAGCCTTGGATTCACTCCATAGGGGTACTGCCATTATTACATCAAAAGTTAAAATTCATCATTGAAAATAAGTTGTCAGCATCAGAGGAGAATAAGATATGATTGTTGCTACCTCAACTGATGCCCCGTATATCAAACTCAATTAAGATATCCCAAAACCCTTCTTTCAATCCTTTAGTTTATCAATGCCACTTATGTAAAGGAGGAATGTCGATACATGTGCCTCATTTATCGAAGAGTACTGATATAGGTTTAAAGTTAATTATTGGCAAAGGTGCTTGAGCCAGAAAAAGGACTCAAAAAACACCTCTAAAGGATTATTAGAGCCTTAAAAATCGTTAACTAGATTGAGAAAAGAAGGTTAGGATTCAAGCCCAATGAGGTACAAAAAAAAAGCATGCTCTAAAGAACCATAAAAAAATGATGAGCTATCTACTGGGACAAGATATGAGATATGAACCAATAATGTTTCCACCATTTCAAGAAAGTTTTTGTCCAAGAAAACATGTGAATACTAGCTTTGCCAATGTTATACTCAGATTGAACAAGGCATTCGGGGATCTCTCTATCAATGCAATTGGTGAACCAAAGTCATTAGTGATAAACTGAAAGATTGGTCTATGCCTTCCGAGATTGTTCCAAGTGTTTGGACTGAAACCAAGATACCTGTATTACTTAAGTCTATTTTAAAGTAATGCTATGAATTAACCCTACATGCTTTTGCCCAAGAGCATCATAGGATCTTTTGTATGGGTATCCTTTTATTAAGTATTATCAATGAAAATGACTAAGCATTATGTATTTCATCCTTAGTGTTCATTTTTGTAGTTTTTGCCAACCATTAGACCTTTCTTTACATTTTTTTTGCCTATCTTATTCTGTTTTCATATTTTTAGGTAACCAAATAAAGGTGACATGAATATTCATACTGAGACTCTGGATATCGATTTTGAGCAACTAATTTACACTAATAAGGTTGAGACCAAAAAGGATTCTAAAGAGAACCCTATACATATAGATCTGCTGAGGCTAATTGAATAAGAAGAAAACATATACTGCCTCATGAAGAACCCACATAAAACGTAAACCTTGGAACAAAAAAAGACTAGAAAGAAGTAAAAATCAAAACCTCCATAAGCTTATCAACCTGAACTAAACTAACAAGTCTCCTCCAAAAATATCAGGATGTGTTTGCTTGGTCCTACTAAGACATGCTCGAATTAGACACCAGTATTATGGTCCATAAACTTCCCCTTAAACCTGAGTGTAAGCCTATACAACAAAAGCTTAGAAGGATGAAACCTAAAATGCTTATAAAGATCAAACAGGAAGTGAAGAAATAATTTGAGGTAAGATTTCTTGAGGTAGCCAAAGATCTAAATGGGTAGCCAATATAGTCCTAATTCCTAAAAATGATGGTAAAGTACAGATATGTGTAAATTATAGGGCTTGAATTGAGCTAGTCTAAAAAATAATTTTTCTTTGCCCCATATTAACATCTTAGTAGACAATACTTCTAAAAATGCACTATTTTCCTTCATAGATGGATTTTTGACTTGCAACCAAATTAAAATGGTAGCTAAAGACATGGAAAAGACCATCTTCGTAACCATGTTGGGCACTTTTTGCTATAAAGTGATGCATTTCAGGCTCAAGAATGTTAGGGTAACCTGCTAAAAAGTGATGGTAACATTATTACATGATCTCATGCATACAGAAATAGAGGTCTATGTGGATGATATGATCACCAAATCACCAAAAAAAGTGAGCACATGGGTGACTTGCGAAAACTCTTCAAGCAGCTTTAAAAATACTAGCTTAAGTTAAATCTCACCAAGTGCACATTCAATGTTACATCCAATGAGCTATTGGGCTTTATTGTAAGTGAAAAGGGTTTAAAGTTGATCCCAATGAGGTCAGCGCCATTCAAAACCTACCACCACTTCAAACTTAAAGGGAAATGAGAGGTTTTATGGGAAGGTTGAACTACATAGCTTGATTTATATCTCAGTCGATCGACAAGTGTGATCCAATTTTTTGGCTATTTCAAAAGCAAAATCTCAAAGAACGGAATGAAGAATGCTAAGAAGCCTTTAATAAGGCCAAAAACTACCTTTCAAAACCTTTGGTATTTATGCCGACAGTGCCTATAGATCTTTAATCTTGTATTTATCATTTTTGACAAGTCGTTGGGTTATATGTTAGGTTAACATGACGAGTTAGGAAAGAAGGAACATGTTATCTACTATTTGAGCAAGAAGTTCATGGAATATGAAAATAAATATTTAGCTGTAAAAAAGCTATGTTGTGCTTTAGCTCAGACAACCTAGACGTTAAGATAATACATGCTGTATCATATCACATGGTTGATTGCCAAAACTCAATCCTATCAAGTATTTGTGCAAGGCCTCTACTTTGTCAAAGAGGTTAACCAGGTGGTAAGTTCTGCTCTTTGAATATGACATCATGTACGCCATCAAGGGTAGTACAATAACAGATTTCTTGACAAGCTGAGCAATAAATGACTATCAACTTTTGGATTTTAAACTTCATGATGAAGATTTAATGTGCATATTTGAAGCCGATGCCACAGCCTATTGTAGTTCATTTTGGAAAATGTACTTTGATGGAGCTTCGAACGCATTGGGACATGAAAATAAAGCAATTATTATCTCACCTGATGGGAAGTACTACCTCTTAACTATTAAATTGAACTTTGATTGCACCAATAATATAGCTAAATACGAAGCTTGTATTATGGGACTTCAAGCCACCATTAAAAGAGGTATTGAATATTATAAGTTTTTAGAGATTAAGCCTTTGCCATCTACCAACTAAAAGGAGAATGGCAAATACGTATGCTAAACTGGTCCATTATAGGAATCTAATCTTAGAACTTAGAAAAGAATTCTATCAAATCAGCTTTTGTCATTTACCTCAAGAAGAAAACTAAATCACTAAGCCTTACCCACCTTGTCAACCATGTTCAAAGTCAATCAAGAATCGGATATTACTCCTATTTAGATGAACATCTATACAACTCTAGCACATTGTCATAATGTCGAAGAAGAGAATGACAGTTTGCCATGGTATGGTGACATCCTTTAATACATCAAAAATCAGCAATAACCTAAGTGCGCTACTGAAATTGATAAGAGAACCATCCAAAGGATAGCTATAAGCTTCATTTTGGATGATAGAGTTTTGTACAAGAAAAGCTAGGATCAAATACTACTCCGATGCTCAGATGCCTCAGAAACTAAAAGAATTCTCGAAGAAGTTCATGAAAAAATTTATGATACATATGCTAGCTGATATCAAATAACAAAACAAATCACATGATCAAGTTACTATTGGTTGACTTTTGAAAATGATTGCATTGACTATGTTCGAAAGTTTTACAAATGGCAAATCTACGCAGACAAAATCCATATCCCACTGATACCTATACATGTTATGATAGCTCCATGGCTTTTTCCTATGTAGTGCATGGACATGATCGGATCGATTACTCTTAAGGCTTCTAATGAGCACCACTTCATTCTAGTCGCTATTGGTTATTTTTACCAAATGGGTCATATGCTAATGCCACCAAATTTATTTTATGCAAATTTGTGAAATGAGATATCATTTCTAGATATGCCTTTCTTATGCAAATCATTAGTAATAATGCATGCGACATGAAAAACAAAATGATGCAAGTAGTATACTTTCAGTTCAAGATCAGCATCAAGATTTCATCTTGTACTATTCAAAAATGTACGGGGCAGTTGAAGCAAATAACAAGAATATCAAGATAGTCAAAATGATGGTAGAGACGTATAAAAATTAACATAAAAAGTTTCCTTTTGCTGTACATGCCTATCACACAGCAATACAAACTTTTATAGGTGCTACACTGTTCTCTTTAGTCTACGACATGGAGGCTATCCTACCTATTGAGGTCAAAATCTCTTCACTCAAAGTGTTGACGGAAACACAACTTGAAGAGGATGAATGGGTCAAGAATTAATATGAGTTGTTCAACCTCATCAAAGAGAAACGAATGAAAACTATCTATCATGGGCAGATGTATCAAAAGTGCATGATGAGAGCTCATAGCAAAAGGGTCCATCCTTGTCAGTTTCAAAAAGGTAACCTAGTACCCAAATAAATCATCCTAATCTATAAAGACGCTTGAGGAAAATGGACTTCAAATTATGAAAGACCTACGTGGTAAAGTGCATATTTTTTTAGAGGAGTCTTGATTTTAACTAAGATAGATAAAAATAATTTACGCAATCTAGTGAATGCTTATTCTATTAAGAAATACTGTGCCTAAAAAAAATCTAGGATGAAAACCTCAAAGGGCATCATATTCTTCTTCTGCTTTTACTCCTATAAAAATAGAGATGAAAACCATAAAAAGGCATCCAGGAAAACAAGCTAGCTTAAGTTGAAAATCTAAGAGGATAGCTTAAGTGACCATACTCTCCCTCACCCTAACCAAATCAAGCTCATATTGTCGCCAACCTAGCCTAACACTAATTTAACCTACACTCATAACCCCAATATGATGGAGATCAACTTACACAAACACCTATTTCCAATTATTCTTATGATATTTTGTGACGAGTTAGAGATCCAATGACAAGGGCAAAGATTAAATGCATGAAGCAAGCTTTTTAAGGATTAATCATGAAAATGCATGCAAAGAAGGCCGTTTACCATGAATTAGATACATTGCTAAGATTGATCACTTTTTTACATTGTGTTGAGGCTGAAAAGAGTGAAGAATAAAGCTTGGAGCCTAATTCACATGTTTAAGATGAATAGAGCCCGATTTGCATGTATTTATAGGCCTATAGTTTAGGATTTCAGATTTTAAATTTCTTTTGAATAAAAGTTTGACCTTTTACTTTTAATTTGTTTAGATAATTTCTAATTAGATTATGATAAAGAGTAGACTTTATCCTTATTAATTAGGATTGTCCTTGTTTAGTTAGGACTCTACAGATTTTAGGCCTCTATAAAGCTGTCTCATTCATGTAATTCAGTAGATTGGAATAAAAAAATATCTTGAGAGTTTCTTTACTTTGTAAGAACTTCTTCTTTGTTCTTTAAACAAGAACTCAAATCGATCTTATCAAGGTAACATATAGAGATCAAGATTCTTATAACTTTAGTTCTAATCAATAGGTCTGATTAGGGTTAAGTTTTTTTTCCTTGATTTTAAGATGATCTTTGAGGTCTAATTCTATCTAATTAGGTTTTAGGTTGTGTTTTTAGCATAAGGTTCACATTATTTGGCATCAAAGCTTTGGTTCTTGAAAGTCAGGTGTAATTTATCTTTTAATCCCATAATTTCATTATATTTCTATTATATTTAGTGTTGTCTATTATTTATAAAAAGCTAAAAAAAAGTATTCCAGTGTTCTAACCTTTTGTTGTTCATCATCTATAAAAGAAAGCCAAAATAAAAAGTGTTCTACTATTCTAATATTTTTTCATCTTAAAAAAGATTATTATTACAGCTTCATATTCATATCTTACAAAAGATTCTTTGTTCCTCTTTGTTGATTTTTCTTATTTTTTATAGTTCTTATTGAATTCATTTCATTTCATATTTCTTGTTGATTTCACTTCCTTAATCTTTCTTATTTATCTTATTAATCAAAGTTATATTAACTTTTTGTTGCTTGCTATTTTGGTAAGATCATTGATAAAGTTATTTTTAAAGGGCTTATAAGGGGAAGTTAAAAGGTAAAAGGCAAAAAAAGTAAGAATATTATTGAAAAAAGCCAAAATTAAGTGAAACACGAGTGATTAACTAATCTTGAGTGTAAACACATTAGGGAGTATGTGAGGAAAACTAGTCTATTTTATTCTTAAAAAATTATTACAAGTGTCGAACATGAGTAGTGAAGAAGATAATTCTAGGATCGTATTAAGTTATTTATGAAGGTTGCCCAAGACTAATTCAAGCTTCTAAACATAAGGTTAGATAATTTAAAGTCCCTACCCAATCTTAGATCCTCTAGAAAACACTTGGGTGAGGAGAAGGAAGAGGAAGATTTTTATCATGATGAGAGTAATTTTAGGAGGGGTAAAAAGGCTATTTCAAAAAGAGATAGCAATTTGAGTAGTATTAAGATGAAAATCCCTACTTTTCAAGGGAAAAATTATTTTAAACTATACTTGGAGTTGGAGAGGAAGGTAGAACATCTTTTTGATTATCATAATTACTCCAAGGAGAAGAAGGTTAAACTAGTAGCAGTTGAGTTCATGGATTACGCTAGTATTTGGTGGGATCAATTGTGATTAATAGGCATAAGAATGGTGAGAGACCTATTTGATCATAGGATGAAATAAAAGTAGTGATGGGAAATAGGTTCATACCTAGCCATTACTATAGGGATTTGTGTTAACTCAAGGATCCATGAATGTAGAGGATTGCTATGAAAAGATTGAGATAGCCATGATTAAGGCCAATATAGAGAAAGATCATGAGGCAACTATGGCTAGACTCATTGGTGGTTTGAATAAAGAGATAATTGATATGGTGGAATTGCATCATTATATGGAGATAGAGGAATTGTTGTATGAGGCTATCAAGGTAGTGGAAAGGCAATTGAAGTCTAAGGGCATTTCCAAATATGGTTTAGCTTCAAGCTCTTCATGGAAGTCAAATTAGAAGAACAACAAAGCTGCCTCAAAACTTAAAGAAGATGCAAGGGCAAAGGATTTGGTTGCTGTTTGCAAAGTTAAAACCGAAACTAAATCATCTTCTAAATCACGAGATGTTAAGTGTTCCAGGTGTCAAGGATTTAGGGCATATTGCTGATAACTCTATAAAATAGAGTTATTTAATCTCATTATTCATATTAAATTAGCTAAGTCTTAGAGATTTCTATTTAAATTTTATTTATAATACTATTATTTTATTTAAATTTTATTTATTTTTAATAGTTTTTAATTTAGCATTATTTGCTTTCCTTATATTTTAATGGCTTAATTATTTAAATATTTTTCATTTTTTATAGGTCAAATCCCAAAGGAGTTTCCAAAAGTACAACAACTTAATCAACAAGTAAAATGGACTCAATCAAGAAAAGTGATTAAGTTTGGTAATTTCCAAAAATAATATTTTCAAGCTACTTGGAGACCAAGTTTGTACCTTTAGGGTTTTACCTATAAATAGGAATCATAGGATTAGACTTAGAGACATCATAGAGACAATCCTAGATATTCTATAGTTTCATTTTTCTAGTTCTTGGAAGAGGAGAGAAGCCACCATAATATTCAAGAAGCTAGAGAAATTCTGGAAAAGCTTGAAGATCAAAGATTCGACTAATCTTAATTTTTTCTTTCTCTTTACTCTTTTTGTTTTTCTTGTATTATTTATGATAATGAAACTCCTTGGTTTTATATTTTATATGAACTAGATTTATTTTTTTAGAGTTGTAATGGAACTCAATATGTAATTTAAATTATTTTCTTTTCTTTTCTTTGATTTAATAAAATTTGAGTTGATTGTTCAATCTTGTTCTTAATACTTCTAATTGCTTGATCACCAATTAGATTAATTTGGTAACCTTAATGAACTTGGACAAGGGAATTTTGTGTTTAGACCTAGATTGAATGACATGTTTCATATTCATTTATTAGGATGAATTGATCTGCATGTTAGATAAGAATATACGAAGATGCCATATGTAACCAAATTAAAGTCTAGGCTTAATGAGTTTCTTTTAATTCAAGTTGCATAGGATGAAGAGAGATATTTTTATAAGAGCATCGAAAGATACTTATAAATAAATCAAAACTCTAGGTTAACAACTCATTATTATTAGTCAAGTTAAGAGATAGTAATCCTAGGCTTCTATTATTTATTATTTGCTTTATTATTATTATTATTATTAATCTTTAATTGATTGTTTGAATAAGATTAAGTTGTTTTAATTTTAGTACTTAACAAATTTAGTAACAATTCCTTATGGGATCGATGCTTTACTTTATCACTATATTACTTGTTGCAATACTGCATTTGCATGGTTAATTACGACAACAAGTTTTTGGTGTTGTTGTCAGGGAATTGTTTTACTATTTTTGTTAATGTTAATACCAAGCAATCTTAGTCTTAATTCAAACTTTTATTTATCTATTTGTTTTTGTTTCAGGTAATCTGAGAAGATGGCATTCTATAATTATCAATGGTTATTTGAGGAAGTTAAACAAAGGAAAGCACTAAATGCCATATCTGCATAATTAGTTGCAATTTTTCAAAAACTGTACAATTTGAATACACTTGCTATCCAAAGACCTTTCGTAACTTGCGAGTTATGTGGGGGAGCACATACTAGTGACCGTTGTCCAATTTATGCTAAACCCATTCAATATGTTGGAAACTATAGTATGCAGTAGGATTATTATTATTCTAACACTTATCATTCGAATTTGGGTGATCATCCAAATTTTGCTTGGTGCAACACTCAAGAGCCTTCATATGTAATCGATCCAACCTTTCATCAGGGTTTTCTACAGCAAGCTCAAAGTCCTTTCCTAAAAGAGAAGTCAGTAGTGGAAGAGATGCTTATGCAATATATGGCAAAAGCTAAAAGCCTAGATGTTATTATTCAGAGTCTTGTAGCATCTTCGAGGAACCTTGAGACATAAGTAGGGCAACTTGCTAATGCCATCTGTAATTGTCCTAAAGAAACTTTACCATGTGATATTGAGACAAATTTTATGAGGTAAAGAGTTGAAGGGGATGACAAGTAACCAGAATTAATAATTAAGCATGGAGATGAAATTTTGGTTAATAAACATAATGAAGAGGTTCAAGAAGAGAAAATACTAAACCACCATCATCCTTCCTAAAAGAATGTGATGACTATTTTGCAATCAATTGGATGGAAAGTGCATCCAACGAAGTGTTCATAGAGAGTTATTCCATCGATCCATTCGAGGCATCATTGATTTCAACTTCTGAGTGGGATAACATTAACTTTATTAGATGTTTGAAGTTGTTGAAGGCATACCCACATTCCATTTGTTACACCTCTTTGTTTGAATCATTGGGATTTTCAACTAATGCAATGTCATCTTTAAAGTCTCTTATTCAAAAACCACCTTCATTGGAGTGTAAGCCTTTGTCGATACATTTAAGAAACTATAAAAGAACATTGGGATGGTCAATTACTGACATAAAATGGCCACAAAAGTTTAAGGTGAAAAGGCAACATTTCAAACATCTTTAGGGAGGCAAATTTGGTTGATAAAGGTTCTACAGTAATTTAGCCTACCCAAAATAACATTAAAGATAGTCAAGCTAATGACTATAAATCAAGCACTTCTTAGGAGGCAACCCAAGCTTTTTAAACTTTTCTTTATTTAATTTTAGAAATTTATTTAATTTTTTTTCTCATACTTAATTTTTTTTGCAGGTGTTAAAAAAAAAGGTTGGCGCTGCAGCGCCAAGTTGTCAAATGCCAGTGCTATAGCATTGGAATAGTGGCACTGCAACACCACGAAAAAAATTTTGAATGCCAGCACTGCAGCATCGGGATCTTAGTGTTGTAACGCCAGTTGCCTTTTTTCTTGTGTTTACATTTTTTTTTGTATTTTTAAACCCCTATTTTAATTTTCTATTTTATTATCTTAAAAAATTTTAAAAATTTATTTTTATTATTATTATTATTATTTTAAGATTAGTTTTAATAAGTTTATTTGATTTTCTTTTACAACTTCACTCAAAGTTTGACAAACATGATAATTTAAAGAGAATGACTAGAGCTTTGCCTGAGTTTTCTTCATCAAGAAAAGGGGGTTTCTTATTGTTTTTCTTTTCTTTATAAACATTGAGGATAATGTTTGTTTTAAGTTTAGGGGTAAGGCTATTATTTTGTTAATGTCAAATTAGTCTAGGCTAGTTGATTCTTGTATACTTATTATTTTCCTTTTATCTTTGTTTTTGCATAATTTTTTCTTTGTTTGTGCATAAATTTTTTTTAAGAGTCTAGTATGATTGCGATGTTTGTGCTTAATATGATGAGATCCTTATCGAATGATGAGAACTTAGTTATTGATTTATTTTGATTCTTGGGAAAATATAAGCATGATTTAATTTTATAACTAGATTCTTTTATTTTTCTCATTGTTAGAATGTGATTTTTGACAATTCTGAGAACATAATCTTTGCATTGATTTGTATAGCTTATTGAATATTGTTTATGTTGATGTAAATTGCAATTATATCTAGAGGCCTAGAATTTGTTTGATTCTCTCTCGAGGCGAAATCCTAGACAACACTAAGTTGAGGAAATGATTTAGGCCATCTTTAAATCGTTTGAGCTTTTCTAAGCCTACATTTACATATTTATCCTTAGTTAACCTATTTGAGCCTAATTGATATATCATTTTCTTTTGATTACCACATATGTTTTAACCTAGCTTAGTAAGAAAAACCATGATCAACCTTCACTACATAGGCATGAGCATGAAATTGTTTCAAAAAATATAATGAGCCATGTTTGAATTGTGTTGTGTTGGTGAAGCATGAAAAAATGAAAAGAAGAAAAAAATTAAAAAACCACACACACACAAAAAAGTGTATACATGAATAAAATGGAATGAAAAAAAAATGTCATAAAAAACAAAAAAAAGGGTATGTGCTTCAAACTTGTTGTAAAAGGCTTGATAAAAAAATTTGGATCAATAAAAAGTGTCTATGGGTGAATTAAGTCGAAATATATCCTTTATCCCACCTTTACGTTAGCCTTACATTACAAGCTTAATAAAGTCCTAAATGATCTTTGATGAGGTGTTGATCTACATTAATGGAAAGAGAGATGAAAGCAAACATATGAGAATCTAGTATTAATTCCTGATTTGCATCGGCATAAATTTAATCAGTTTGCATGCAATAATTTGTAAATAGATCATTTATATACACATCAAAAATCCATCCAAAGCATTGAGATTTATGATTGAATCGAAGCATAAATTTGAATTACATTTATATCTACCTTGAATTGACATATTGAGATAACTTTTGAAGAAAATTAAGGTAATCATTGTTTAAGTACATTCACCTTAATTTATGTTTCATTTTATTTTGTCTCATTTAGTTGGTTTTTTTTTCTTTCTTTTGTTTTGTTTTGCTCGAGGACTAGCAAAATCTTAAGTGTGGGGGTATGATAACTCTATAATATAAAGTTATTTAGTCTCATTATTCATACTGAATTAGCTAAGTCTTAGATTTTTTATTTAAATTTTATTTAGAGTAGTATTATTTTATTTAAATTTTATTTATTTTTAATAGTTTTTAATTTAGCATTATTTACTTTTCTTATATTTTAATGGCTTAGTTATTTAAATATTTTTCATATTTTTATAAATCAAATCCCAAAGGAGTTTTCAAAAGTACAACAACTTAATTAACAAGTAAAGTGGACTCAATTAATAAAAGTAATTAAATTTGGCAATTTCCAAAAATAATATTTTCAAGCTACTTGGAGACCAAATTTGTACCTTCAGGGTTTTGCTTATAAATAAGAATCTTAGGATTAGATTTAGAGACATCACAGAGACAATCTTAGATATTCTATACTTTTATTTTTCTAGTTGTTAGAAGAGAAGCGACCATAATATTCAAGAAGCTAGAGAGATTCTGGAGAAGCTTGAAGATGAAAGATTCGACCAATCTTAATTTTTTCTTTCTCTTTACTCATTTTATTTTTCTTGTATTATTTATGATGGTGAAACTCTTTGGTTTTATATTTTATATGAACTAGATTTATTTTTTTAGGGTTGCAATGGAACTCAATATGTAATTTGAATTATTTTCTTTTCTTTTCTTGATTTAATAATATTTGAGTTGTTTTGTTTAATCTTGTTTTTAATGCTCCTAATTGCTTGATCACTAATTAGATTGATTTGGTAACCCTAATGAATTTGGAAAAGAAAATTTTTTGTTTAGAGTTAGATTGAATGACATATGTTTCATTTTCATTTATTAGGATGAATTAATCTACATCTTCGATAGGAATATACGAGCATGCCATATGTAACAAAATTAGAGTCTAGGCTTAAATGAGTTTATTTTAATTCAAGTTGCATAGGAATATAGTAAATTGATTAAGAGAGATATTTTTATAAGACTATCGGAAGATATAAATAAATTAGAACTCTAGGTTAACAACTTATTATTATTAGTCAAGTTAAGAAAATAGGATTTTATTCAAATAAAGTGTTAAAAGAAATTATAATCCTACGTTTCTATTATTTTTATTATTATTATTATTTAATCGATTATTTGGATAAGATTAAATTATTTTAATTTTAGTACTTAGCAAATTTAGTATCAATTCCTCGTGGGATCGACACTCTACTTTATTACTATATTACTTGTTGCGATACGTGCACTTGTCTGGTTAATTCCGACAACAATTGTTTCTCAATGTCCAAATAAAAGGACTATGATTGTTATGGATAATAGTGACATAGGGAGCGTAAGTTCAAATGGTGATGAAATGCCACCATTGTAGGATTGTAGTGATGTTGACATTGAAGAACCTGTGCATGGAGATATGCTCGTTACTAGGCACGCTCTTAATATATAGCCTAGGGAAAATGGTAATGAGGTACAACATGAGCGCATCTTTCTTACTATA
The DNA here is from genome assembly GCA_038381835.1 of Adansonia madagascariensis. Lineage (NCBI taxonomy): Eukaryota > Viridiplantae > Streptophyta > Magnoliopsida > Malvales > Malvaceae > Adansonia > Adansonia madagascariensis. Next base: position 1,500,256 of record JBBYHL010000007.1, on the reverse strand, counting down.
TGCCATGTGAACTGCAAGGCATGTATCATTATTATTGATAGTGGTAGTTGCACTAATGTTGCTAGTACTTTGATAGATGAAAAGCTAAATCTGCTTACATTAAAAATCGTACAAGCTACAATGGTTGAATGATTACGGAGAAGTTAAGGTGATGAAGTAAGCATTAGTTGTATTCTCTATTGGCAACTACAAGGATGGGGTTCTTTGTGAGATGGCACCAATGCATGCTGGTCATCTACTCTTGGGGCATTTATGGCAGTTTAATAGTGATGGGTAGAAGAATAGATCTAGCTTTGTAATGAATAACCGAGTTGTTGTATTAACACTTCTCAAACCATTGGAGGCATATGAGGACCAGATTAAGAGAGATAAAGAGTATAAGATGAATGAAAAGAAAATGAGTGCATGAGAAAAAAAAATGACTAATACAAAAAGTGAGTACATGCAAAAAAGTAAAAAAAGCATAACAATGTGCAATGCAAAAAAAAATTAGAATGTGGAGAGCAAAATAGAGAAAAAATAAGAGAGTAAGTGCTTTTGCAAAAACAAGTGAGATTAAGAGTGCTATGTTGGCAAGGCAACACTACTTGTACTCTTGCACAAGGATTTTTATTTTTCAACTAATGATCTTAACTTTTTGCTTAGTGTGGTTGTTTCTTTGATACAGGAATTTATAAATTTATTTCCTAAGGAAATACCATATGGATTACCTCCTTTAAGAGGTATTGAGCATGAAATAGATTCTAGGTTCATCAATCCCGAATAAACCAGCATATAGAGCAAATCTTGAGGAGACAAAGGAAATTCAAAGGCAAGTGGATGAATTAGTGCAAAAGGAATTTGTAAGAGGGAGTCTTAGCCCATGTTCAGTTCTTGTGATTTTGGTGCCAAAAAAAGATGGAACATAACACATGTGTGTTGATTACTGATCAATAAAATCACTATAAAGTATAGACATCCTATTCCTAGGTTAGATGATATGTTTGATGAATTGCATGGTTCGTGTGTGTTTTCTAAAATTGGTTTAAAGAATGACTATTATCAAATTCGCATGAAAGAAGGTGATAAATGGAAAACTACTTTTAAAGCAAAATATGGTTTATATAGTAGTTAGTGGTGCCGTTTAGTTTAACTAATGCATTGAGCACCTTTATGAGATTGATGAATCATGTTTTGCATTCTTTCATTGGGAAATTTTGTTGTGGTTTACTTTGATGATTTTTTAGTATAAGCAAAATTTTGGATGACCATTTTAAACATTTGCATGCTATTTTTAGTGCTTTAAAGAGCATAAATTGTATGCTAATCTTAAGAAATGTGCATTTTGCAAGGAATCCACTATATTTCTTAGTTTTGTTTTGAGTTTGCATGGAATAAGTGTAGATGAAGATAAGGTTAAGGCAATTAGGGACTGATTAAACCTAGGAATGTGAATGAGGTAAGGAGTTTTCATGGTTTAGCAAGTTTTTATAGAAGGTTTGTGAAAGACTTTAATTATATTGTAGCACCTTTAAGTGAACTTATTAAAAAGAATGTTGTGTTTAAGTAGGATGATGTGCATGAGAAAGTTTTTAATATGTTGAAAGATAAGTTGATTAATGCACATTTGCTATGTTTGACTAAGTTTTATAACATTCTTAAGGTTGAATATGATGCATCTGGAATTAGACTAGGAGCTATTTTGATGTAGCATTTTAAACCGATTGATTATTTTAGTGAAAAACGTAGTGGGGCAGTGTTAAACGATCCTACTTATGACAATGAGCTATATGCATTAGTGAGAACTCTACAAACATGGTAGAATTATTTATGGCCAAAGGAATTTATAATCCATTCTTATCATAAGAGCTTGAAGTATTCGAAATCACAAGGTAAGCTTAATAAGAGGCATGCTAAATGGTTAAAGTTTATTAAGACATTACCTTATGTGATTAAGTACAAGAGTGGAAAGGAAAATGTTGTAGCTGATACATTGTCTAGAAGGTACGCATTGCTTACTTCATTGCAAACTAAATTACTTGGTTTTGAATTTATTAAAGATTTGTATATTAATGATGTCTATTTCAACCAAGTATGGAATGCATGTTCTAAGTGTGCATATGTTGAGTATTATAGGCATGATGGATTCTTATTTAAGAAAGATAAATTATGTGTGCCTATAAGTTCTTTACGTGAAATGCTGGTTAGAGAGACTCATGGAAGCGGTCTAATGGGGCATTTTGGTGTGCAAAAGACTTTAGATACATTGCATGAACATTTTTATTAGCCTAACATGAAACATGACGTGCAATCTGTTTGTGATAAGTGTATAATATGCAAACAAGCAAAATCTAAACTAATGCATGGTTTATATACGCCTTTACCTATGCCAAATCAACCTTGGATGGATATACCTATGGATTTTGTATTAGGGTTGCCTAGGTCTCAGAGTGGTAACGATAACATATTTATTGTTATTGACAGGTTTAGTAAGATGGGGCATTTTATTGCATGTTCAAAAACCAATGATGCAACACATATTGCTGATATGTTCTTTAAAGAAATAGTATGTTTTCATGGATTGCCTAGAACAATGGTGAGTGATAAGGATGTTAAGTTCTTAAGTTATTTTTAGCATACTTTATGGAAAAAGTTAGGAACTAAACTCTTATTTTCTACTATTACACATCCTAAAATAGATGAACAAACTAAAGTATTTAATAAGACACTTAATACTTTGTCACATGCTATCATTCAAAAAAACTTAAAACAATGGGAGAGATGTTTGCCACATATTGAGTTTGCATGTAATAGGACTGTTCATTTTACTATTTCTTATTCTCCTTTTGAAGTTGTGTATAGCTTTAATCTTATAACTCCTTTGGATATCTTACCTTTACCTACTAATGAACATGCTAATTTGGATGGTAAGAATAAGGCAGATTTTGTTAGGGATTTGCACGTTAGGGTTCAAGCTAATATAGACAAGAAGAATAAGCAACATGCAAGGCAAGCCAAAAAAGGGCGTATTAAGGCTGTTTTCAAACCTGGAGATTAGGTTTAGGTTCATTCATGTAAAGAGAGGTTTCTCACTTGAAGGAAATCTAAGTTGCAACCTAAAGGAGATGGACCTTTTTAAGTGTTAGAAAGGATCAGTGACAACGCCTACAAGCTATATTTGCCAAACAGCTATGGTAATGTGAGTGCAAACTTTAATGTTGCTGATTTATCTTTGTATGATGTAGGTGATTCGAGGATGAATCCTTTTGAAAAGCGAGGGAGTGATAGAGATCAACTTACATAAACTCCTATTTCCAATCATTCTTATGATCCTTTGTGAGGAATTGGAGGTCCGATGACTAGGGTAAAGACTAAATGCATGAAGCAAGCTTTGCAAGGATTAATCATGGAAATGCAAGCAAAGAAGGTCATTCAAGATGAATCAGATGCATTGCCAAGACTGATCACTTTTCTACATTGTGTTGAGGCCAAAAAGGGTGAAGAATAAAGCTTAGAGCCCAATTCATAAGTTCAAGATGAATGGAGCCAAATTTGTGTGTATTCATGGGCCTATAATTTAAGGTTTTAGATTTTTTATTTTTTTGAATAAGAATTTGTCCTTTTAATTTTAATTTGTTTAGATAATTCTTAATCAGATTAGGATAAGAAATAGACTTTATCGTTATTGATTACTATTAGGATTATTTTTAGGATTTTAAGTTGTTTAGATAAGTCCTAATCAGATTAGGATAAAGAATAAACTTTTCCTTATTGATTAAGATTGTCCTTGTTTAGTTAGAACTCTATAGATTTTATGCCTATATAAGGTTGTCTCATTCATGTAATTCAGCATATTAGAATAAAAATTATCTTGAGAGTTTTTTCACTTTATGAGAACTTCTTCTTTGTTCTTTAAACAATAACTCAAATTGATCTTATCAAGGTAACATGTGGAGATCAAGATTCTTATAACTTCAGTTTTAATCAGTAGGTATGATTAGGGTCAAGCTCTCTTTGCTTGATTTTTAAGACGATCCTAGGGTTTTAATTCCATCCAATCGGGTTTTAGGTTGTGTTTTCAGCATAAGGTTTGCACTATGATCAAAACACCAAATTATAACTTAATTCACCTATTCTACCCCTACCTGCTCCACCAAATCTCATTCATACTTGTACTTGAAAAATGGAGACTACCTTACCTCAAAGCCTCCATTCCACCATGGGGGCAATCTGGAGAATCTCCTTATGAGTCAGCCAACACTAAAAAGATTAACTGCTTGAGAAAGGTCTTCAAAGACACTCAGTGGAAAACTCATGTCATCAGTATTAGGGGCCAAGCGGCCAAGAAAACTCCTCTGAACTCTTTTATATCTTAAAAATCTTCTATGATTGCATAATACATCATAACGTGTACCTTTTTTTCTTTTGAATGAATACAATCACTTAATTTCTTACAAGGTCTTTTTTAATTCTTGAATGCCATGTTGCATCACGTTTATCATTTAACTAAGAATGCTTGATAAATGAATGAAATTGATAACAGGATTTCTCGACATTACTTGGAAAGGCAAAAGTTTGCAAGAATTTTGTTTCATGTTGAACGACCAAGAATGAACCTTGAGGCCATATTCAGTTTTCCCCTTGGATGCCACATCCTGAAACCGTGCTTAAAAACTCTTCCAAGTAAACCACAACCTAAATATAAGGGCCTAGAATTCTTTTCTATTTGTCATCCTAACTATTGGAGTTCAGAATAGTCCACTCTGACTATTAAAGACACCTTTTGAAGCATAATTGGCAAAGAGGAATCCTCCATACTCGCCATCTAAGCGCAGGTCCATCCCTTCACAATCATAAACCACCCTTACTTTCCAAAAATGACCTTAACATTTAAAACCTCTAGAAATCTAAGGCAAGATTGATAAACCTAAGGGCAAGAAGCCACCTTATCAAACTTGTAGAAGATCAAAGATCAAAAAGGCCAAAAAATTTACTGCCAGATTAGATTTTAAAATCATCACTTTTGCATCTCTTAAGCATGCATTTGCATCTTCATGCATCATTCATATGACAAATAACAGTTTTGATGTATGAATTACTACTTTCAAAGGTCAAAATTAAACAAAACTTTAGGTACAAATTCTTGTTTCCAAAAAGCCTCGAAAAGTTTAGGGTAAGAATCTCCATCTCATAAGTACATAAATGTCAAAATGCCATTCAAGAAAGGCACCCAAACTCATATCCTTTAAGTCCTTAAAGAGCATGACATTTTTTTCTTTTCAGCCCTTAAAGCGCAAAATGACTCTTTTTTAGTAGTCCTCAAAGGGCAAGATGCCTCTTTTCTTTTTAGTCCTTAAAGAGCAGAACACCAATCTGTTGTAGTCCTTAAAAAGCAGGATGCCTAACTACTTTAGTCCTCAAAGTGCGGGATGCCTAACTACCTCAATCTTCAAAAAGCAAGATGCCTACCTACTTAAGTCCTCAAAAAGCAGGATGCCTAACTAGCTCAATCCTAAAAGAGTAGGATGCTTACCTACCTAAATCTTTAAAGAGCAAGATGCCTACCTACTTTAGTCCTCAAAGAGCAGATGCTTACTTACCCCAATCTTTAAAGAGTAAGACACTTACCTATCTTAGTCCTTAAAGAGCAAGATGTCTACCTACCTCAGTCTTCAAAGAGTAGGATGTTGACCTACTTTAGTCTTCAAAAAGTAGGATGCCTACCTATCTCAGTCTTCAAAGAGTAAGACATATACCTACCTTAGTCCTAAAAAAGCAAGACACCTACTTACCCCAACCCTCAAAGAATATGATCTTTACCTACCTTAGTCTTCAAAGAGTAAGACACCTACCTACCTCAGTCTTCAAAGAGTTGGATGCCTACCTACCTTAACCCTTAAAGAGTAGGACATTTACCTACCTCAGTCTTCAAAAAGCAGGATGCTTACCTACCTCAGTCCATAATGAGCTAGATGCCTATTGAGTTTATCCTCAAAGAGCTAGATGTTTACCTACCTTAGTCCATAAAGAGCTAGAAGCCTATTGATTCAAAGCCCACACACTAGTTGGCACTTGTTGGAGGGTTAAACCCAAGAAATCGCAAATCTAGTAGGAAGACATATAAAACCATACCTAAACAAAATGTTGTCTATTTGTATTTGCCTTGCTCCTAATACTCAACAACAACCAAAGAAAGGCAACTGTAGACACCATATTTTGTCCAGGCCAAATTTTGGCATTTTATGTCATAATTGAAGGATATAAAACAAGAAAATAAAAAATGAAGATAAATATTGGGTGCCATGTTGCCAGGTCCTATTAGGCGACACAGCGCCGAGTGAAATTTTTTTTTGCAAAGGTCTAAAATACCTAGAGGTTGTATTAAAGAAAAATGCAAAAATAAGGCATCAAAGATCACTATTCGAGGTGTCATTGAAGTCATTCAGATGAGCACAAGTCAGTTTCCTATTGTTTATGATGAAGGTAAGGTAAATCAGAGAGCCAAAGATATGTAAAAGTCATTTTTATGCATAGATATTGAAACCAAGCTCTCAAATCACCAAAATTCAAATTTTCACATGTAGTATTGATACAAAAGGACTTGGTATTGATACCTAAGGTATGGTCTCAATACTTGATGTGTTTGTATCGATACAGGCCTTAGCAGTAGCTAAAGTTGTACTTTTAGCAAAATGTATTGATGCACACGTAAGAGCATCAATATAAAGCCTTGAAATATCGATACATCCTCTGAGTCTTGATACTAGAAAAATTTTTTGCTCTTGGTATCGAAACACACTTCATTTTATCAATACCTATGGGTAAAAGTTGCCTTGCGTACCGATACAAAATTTATCTTGTGTATTGACATAAAATGTTTTGTATCGATATACTAAGGCATTTTTGCTCAATTCAAGCCATCCTTCAACCTTTACACCATTGATCTGGAAATTTGATTCAAACCTAGTTTTGCCCCCAAAAATCATCAGAATTCATATCAAGCTTCAGCTTTAGGCTTATGGTTGGATTAAAACAAATTTTTGAGGCCCAAATAACCAATGGCAAGGGACATTTTCATGAAATATATGGTATGTTATAGGGCAGGCTTTGTTTTTCTCCATTTGTAGATTGCTAGTGCCTTTCTACACCACTACCTTGCATGGCAGAACTAATGGAAATAGGATCGACTGAGCATATTACCTAGAGTTGTCTTGTAGTACATGAGAGAAAATCCCACAATGCCTTTACTTTTGGCTCAAAAACATTAGCTGAGCATACCCAATATAAAGGAGCCAATCTTGGCTTAACAAAAAAAAACAAGCCTACAAAACATTTTCTACCTTGTTCTAAGCCATTTCTAAAAAAAAAAAAAAAAACCTTTAGCAACCTTTACAGACACTGTTCTATTGACCTCCATTTCAATCAAAAACTTTATTCCCATAGCTTTTCCAAACCCCTACTAGAAACCTCTAAAAGCTCAACCTTTCACACATTTTGAAGATATCTTTAATTACACTCTGCCCATTGAAGTATCCCTTCGAAGAAGTGGGCTTGAAGTATCCCAATCGATGAAAATTTTGATGTTTATGGAGAAATGAATATTTTAGATAAAAAAGATATTTTAAAAATAAAACTCGAGAGTTTGAATAAAGTTATTTTTTTGTTTTAGCCTTGATCCAAGCCTAAAGGGCTTGTATTACATTATGTGACTCCATGGAGAATCAATCGGATGCACTTAGGGATGTTCGAATGTCTCAATAAAGGTAGTTCAAGAAATTAGGTTAACTTTAGTTTTAAAAACAAGGGATTGTGTCACTGTCTACTTTACCGAATTTATTCTAGTTTTATTCGAAGGTTTTAGGGGGTGAACAAAGTGCCATTGGAAAGGTAACTTGACGAAGATTAATATGAAATATTCCAAAAATCCTAGAAAATTGCTTTTTAGGAAGAAATAATTTTCAAAGTTAGGTTTGTTTTGACACTGATAGCATATACAAAATTTGGAAAATCATCCTAGACTAATTCAATATCATTAAAGGCAACTATACCTTTTTTGAAAGGTAATTTCACAAAATTTTTAGGAAAAATATTTAAAATACTCAAAAAATTATCTGATGGGCCGAAATGGCCCAAACAAAATGCATTTTGCTAGTTCTAGGGGTTCGAATAGCGAGGGTTTGAAAAATCATAACTCCCTAAGTTGGGATAGTCTGAGTACAACAAGATACCTTTAGAAAGATAATTCAATTTTCTTTTAGAAAATATCAAAAAATTCCAAAAAAATGTGTTTGGTTTGGAAAAAAAATTTTTAATTATGGGCACATTACTTCCAGAGCAAAACAAGAGAGTTTTTTTGATATTTTCGAGTTTGTTTAGGACTAAACTCAAGCCAAGGATATTCGAACATCCGTGACACTAAAAAAAGGATGACATGGGCATCGCTACTTTATTCCACAATATCAGAGTAGTTTGGGATGATGAAACAACCTATTGACCATGCCACAAATAAGGGTATTAAACTTTATATTAATGTTATAATGTCTTTATCAAATACAAGGGTTATTTTCTTAAAAAAAACAACATTTTTAGTTAACCATGAATCTAGATGAAGAGTTTGATTTGTCCCCAAGATTGAAGAACCAATTTAGTGAAAACATTAAATCCATGCTAGTATCCATCTATTGAAGGTAGCATAGACTTAACTAAAGGTGTTTAAAAATTAGATTTTTTGCAATGAACAAGCAAGCCTTTTGACAAAAAGTTATGAATAAGATGTAGCATATGTAATAATGAACATGAACAGCACATTCAAACAAACAAAGATGATATTTTGACAATGGAAAATATGGCAAAAATGTAAAGTGATGACAAGTAAGATGCATGAGAATATTAGCCCCATATATGACTAGAATCAAGCCATGTGTGATGGTGTAAACATGTTTATCCAAAAGAAAGCATGCTAAAATTTTCAAGATGACATTTTTGTTTCATGAACCCTACCAAGATGCAAGAAAATGCATGAATATGCTCAAAACATGTTAGGGCAAACATTTAAGCATGTGTTGAGTATGTGAAAGTAGATAAACATGACAAAAATGCACGAGCAGGGGCCTGTTTTGATGATGAAAGTAAAACACGGCACATTTTTTTCATCCAAGCAGCATTAAAATATCAAAAGATCATAAAATAAAACTTAAGACTACCATATCCAAGGCCACAATAAGGCATGAGAGTCTTAAAATGGTCATAGGGACATAAATGGCTTACTAGAATGATGCAAATGTTAAAAATAGAAAATAAATGAGAAATGTAGAGAAAATATACGATAAAGCTTTAAA